>JAODAL010014690.1:0-86541 GCA_025379985.1 Phyllomedusa bahiana
AGGTTTTTTGGGGATGAGCCCAGCAAGGTAACCACAGGCTAAAGAGCACAGAGGGAGTAATAAAGCTGCAATTACAAATACTATAGGATCATTTGGGTGACTACCCCTTTTAATAAGTACCCCCCCCAAATTTCGGTGGGGTGGAAAATGTTTTATGGAGTAAATAAATAGACCCTTTTGCAAAGAGATGGTAAAGTATCCCAGTGTAAAGCTATCCTTAGTCTCACCTCTGATACCTGCAGCTATACTGGGAACGGGCCCCAAAAGTGTTGGCTCAGACTGTGTACGACTCTCCCTTTCCCCCCTAGGGGGGTTCCCAGAAACGGGGGGAGTCTGTTTTTCCCTTTCTCCTCTATGGGGTTCACAGTACAGGGGGGCGCTGTGTTCTCCATTCTCCCCTAGGGGATTCCCAGTACAGGGTCCCCTGTTTTTCTCCTTCTCCTCTTGGGGAGTTCAAGACGGGGGGAGCGCTAGTTCCCTTCCCCTTTTTAGGGAGTTCCATTACAGGGAGCGCTTTTCTCCATTCTTTTCTATGGGAGTTCCCATACAGGGGAGCGCTGGTTCCCATTCCCTCTATGGAGTTCTCCGATGGGAGAGTGTTGTTTTTCCCCATTCTCCTTTTGGGGATTTCCCAGTACAGGGGAGCGCTGTGTTCCCATTCTGTTCTAGGGGGACTCCATACAGGGGAGCGCTGTGTTCTCCATTCTCCTTAGGGGAGTTCCCCAGTACAGGGGAGCGCGTTTTCCCCTTTCCCCATTCCCATCTCTTTTTTTTCCCCAGTACAGGGGAGCGCTGTGTTCTCGCCATTCCACTCTATGGGAGTTCCCAGTACAGGCGAGCGCTGTGTTCTCTCCATTCCACTCTATGGGAGTTCCCAGTACAGCCTAATATACCATTTCCCTGTCCTCAAATATTCCAGCTCTCAGTCAGAGTTGAAACTTTTTGGTTGACCATTCTGGAGATAGGGGAGCCCTGCTTGTGTCAGACATTGATGGCATTTCTTATCAATATGCCATTAGTCTGTAGTGGGAGCAACCCTTTATAAAGACCGGTAAAGGTCCACATGCTTTTTACTGCATTTATTTCTGCCCAATTTTTTTTTTTTTTTTTTTTTTAACATTGCAGAATTTAAGTGCATAGTTAGTTAGAAACCTATTAACAGTTCAAACCAGAGGTGTGAAGGCCCCACTCGAGAGCTGTATAAAAATAGGGGCAAATCAAACATTACATCCACAACATGGAATGACAAAAACTTTGCCCATGGGGGAAATGTAAACCTTGCTTTCTTTTCATCCGAGCCGTGCACTCCACAGATCCCCGCACTATTCCCAGCCCTAGGAGAGTAGTCTACAAGTTTCCTTGAAGGCACAGATCTGTCCGTTTGGTTTATCGCTCAGTGGCACAGGGGCCTTGCTATGACGTCAAGACAGTTGACAAGTAGGAGGTCACAGCCAGAGGGAGAAATCCTATTGCTCACATTGCTGATGAGGACTGGGTAATGCTGTTTGGATCCTGGGGTCATTGTGCTGCTTTATGCACTGCCGATTGCGCTGCTTTCTTATTCTTTGGCAGCACTCGCTTATTTTACTCCCTATGTAGAGTATTTCTGTTTTATTCTATGTTTTTTGAAAATTTTAAAATTTTTCCCCGGCACAGGGGGCCCGGGGTGGGGGCCCCCCTCCCCCCTGGGACACGTATTAGGTTCAAAGTGTTGATGAATGCATAAAAAGGTCAAACCCCAAAGCAGCATGGTTTAAAGGGGTTTCCCAAAAAAAACTTTTTAAAACTTTTTTTAAAAAAAAATATTTTTTTTAAAAAGGGTACTTTAATTTTTTTTAAAAAATTTAAAAAAAGTTTTATTTGATAGGAAAAAAATGAATTTTTTAGGAAAGAAATTTTTTTTAAAAAAAAAAGGGGAAAAGAAAGGGGGCCCCCAAAAGGGTGTAACACGGGTCCCACCGGGGGTCCGCCTCCCCCCCCTTCCCCCCGAAACTTTTTGGTTTCCCCTCGCCCCCCCAAAGGCCCCCGAAAAAAACTTTTTCCCCCCCTAAACCGTCTCCCCCTTTTTTAAAACCCCCCCCAAACAAGGCCCCCCCGTTTCCGATTGAATTAAAAAAATTTCAATAAAAAAAAAAAAAAACCCCTTTTTTTCCCCCCCGGTTTCAAAAATTAATTTTTTGGGGGGCCCCCCCCCCCCTTTTCCCCTCCAAACCCCCCAAAAGGGCAAAAAAACTTTTAAACAAAAAATAACTCCCTTTTTTTTCAACATTTTTTTAATTTTTAAAAAAACCCAAATTTTTAAATTTTTTTATAACAAAATCCCCCCAAGGCCTTTTAAATACCGCCCCCCGTTCGTAGGAAAGTTCTCATTGTCTCTTATTATCCACAAAGGGGTCAAACGAAAGAGACCCATGTAATAGTAACCGGTCACCCCACAAAGGAGATTTCCAGCCTCACCCCCCCCCTTTCCCCGCAAGGATTTCTTCTAGGTCACACGCGTAACTAGAAAACTGCCTATTGAAGTCTATGGGGGCAGAAACAGTCTTATTTTCCTATGTGCAGAAGCTGCTGTAAAGCTTTTCTTGAAATGCTGTTAAAAGCAGTGCAAACAAAGGCCATGGCCAAAATGAAAAAAGGGAAGACTTAAAATTAAAAAAAATTAAAGATATGAAAAAAAAAAAAAAAATAACCAAAAAAATTTCCCAAAAAATGTGTTTAAAAAAAAAATCATGGTTAAAACAATAATTAATTTTTGTGACACATTCCCTTTTAACCCGGAGTCACAAACCTGCAGCCCCCGCCACCAGGGCAATAGGGGTAAGAGTCCCTAAACACAGAAGTAACTGCTTTGGGGACTTTCAGAGGGAGTAGTGGTGGACGCTGTATGACTGGCACGGTATGACTGGTGCGGTTATGGTGTTTATGGTACGGCTGGTACCTTTATGGTGAGAGCTGTATGGCTGGCACAAAATTGGGGGGATTCGGCCCAAAAATTTTGGGGAAGGGTGGCACCATAGGACTGTGTGTTTTGGGGGGCATTGTATTACGGTATTGTTTTCACTTTTACGGGGACCCCTGCAGAGCGCCAGGTTATTGTGGGGCCCCTTTTGGGCCCTTTTTTTTTCTATTTTAAGCAATTCAATGAGAGTCCCGCAAAAAGGGGTTTCCCCTTTACCCTAAGGGGGAAATCTCTCCTTGGTGAGAGCCACCATTGGTCGGTGTGAGGATTTATGCGCCTTTCAGACCCAAAGCAAAGGCGTTATCCCTAGTACATGACATGACCAGTGGTTTTACCTGGATTGCGTCCTCAGAGAGGTATTCATTTCTGACACAGTCGGGGCAGATCCGTGAAAATGTCTGGTAGGTTCTAGACTCCAGGATAGGTTTTTAGTTGTAAAAGGGAAAACCCGATCCTTTTTTTTCTTTTAGTTCTTTAAGTGGAAAAGAAGATCTAAAGGGGTTTTTTCACGAAGTAAAATTACGGGAAGTTTTCAAATGAAAAAACAAACATTTTCCCCCTTCATCATTTTAAAAATTCTCACCGTTTTTTTTTTTTAGCTGCTCCTTTTTTGATCCCTTGTTTACGCTTTTCTCCAGGGGGTAAGACCGGGGTGTGAGCTCCCCAGTCCTGTCCCATGCTCAGACATCACCTTCCCCTCACAACTACTGAGTGTTCAAACCCCAGGTCTGTATTTTACTCCCGTCCCGTCTCCTTTAGTAATTTAATCAAAAGTGCAAAAAAAAAAAAAGAACCCTCATGGGGTCTGTGCATTGAAAAGAGGAAAAAAAAATCCACAGTTTGGGTTTCCTGCGGGGATTTAAACCCTAGGACCCTTTTGCGGAAGCAAAAACATTACCTCTCATACTCAAATTTTACATAAACAGCCTTTTCTTTGACTACAGAAGGAAAGGCCTGGTGATTCATCCTGCTGGGGTCACATATTGAAATTCAAACAAATCACCCCCCCCCCCCTTTTGACACACAGAGCGAAGAGCGGGATAGGGGGGCATGAAAATAGATCGGGAAAAACCCCCTTTAAGTTTTTTTGGGTGTCTACAATTAATGTTCCAAAGGTCTCCGGGGGGGAATCCCCCTTTAAAAGGGGGTTTTGTCTCCTACAAGGATTGCTTTTTATGTTAAAGATCTGCAAAAACTGTTTCAATATGTGTCCATTAACATTGTCCAAACCCATTCCTAGCTACCCCTCTTTATGGGGTATCAGCTCCTCAGGTTCCCATGCTACAGACCTGTTTTTCTATCCTGATAGGTGCCAGCACGGTGCTATGCTACAGACCCGAAAATTCTTTTGGCCCAGCCTGGGGGAAACCAATAAACCACGCCCAGGGGGAATTTGAAAATGAAGCCAAGAAAACAGGCTAAAAATAAATGATCAGAATAGGACACAACCCTTTTAAGGTTTTCGCAGGCCTTTTTAAAGATGCAGTGTGACCATTGGGCCAGAAATGGTTCTGCAGCCTTGGGTTAAACCTTAGACTTTAAAGGGAAAACCCGTCAATTTTTTTCCACCCTTGCTGAGGCAGCACAAGCCCCTGTCAACCTGCTGTTTCCCCGGCTGTGTCCCTTATTCTGTAAGATGCTGGAGTTTTAGAGCATTTAATGCTCAAATCTTATTCATGAGCAGATGTTGGCTCCACCCACCAAAGGCTAGCCCCGCCCATCTGGCAGTTATTCACATGTTTCTATCTATTCAAAGTAATAGGTTTGTCAGTTGAGGTGGGCGGGGCTCTCCTCAGGTGCGCGGGCTTTGAAAAAAACGGACTCTTCTAATGACTCTTCTGGCTGAAAACAGCAACTTGGTGCATTAATTACATGAAAACTCCAGCATCTTATAGAATAAGGGACCCAGCGCTGGATACAGCAGGTCTGACACTGGCTTGTGCTGCCCGCAACGCGGGGGGCAAAAACTAGGTGACAGGTTCTCTTTAAAGGGGTGTTCTCACCGTAGATTTTTATGGCATATTGAGGCCTCCAAAAGCATTGGCTTAGAAAGGAGATCTGGTCACACTTGCACACAATTCTGAATTCTGTTCTATGGAAGTTCTGAGTACAATCAACTACTTCACTCACCACTACTGACAACTCCCATGGAACAGAATAGAGAACACAGCGCTCCCCTGTACTGGGAACTCCCATGGAACAGAATAGAGAACACAGCGTTCCCCTGCACGGGGATCTCCCAGAGAACAGAATGGAGAACACAGCACTCCCCTGTACTGGGACCTCCCATAGAACAGAATGGAGAACACACTGCTCCTCTGTACTGGGAACTCCCATAGAACAGAATGGAGAGAACACAGCACTCCCCTGTACTGGGAACTCCCATAGAACAGAATGGAGAACACAGTGCTCCCCTGTACTGGGAACTCCCATAGAAGAGAATGGAGAACACAGCGCTCCCCTGTACTGGGAACTCCCATAGAACAGAATGGAGAACACAGCGCTCCCCTGTACTGGGAACTCCTATAGAACAGATTGGAGAGAACACAGTGCTCTCCTGTACTGGGAACTCCCATAGAACAGAATGAAGAGTAAAGTACTCCCTTATACTGGGAACTCCCATAGAACAGATCGGAGAGAACACAGCGCTCCCCTGTACTGAGAACTCCCATAGAGCAGAATTGAGAACACCGTTCTCCCCTGTACTGGGAACTCCCACTGTACAGAATGGAGAACACAGCGCTCCCCTGTAATGGGAACTCCCATAGAACAGAATGGAGAACACAGCGCTCCCCTGTACTGGGAACTCCCCATAAACAGAATGGAGAACACAGCACTGCCCTGTACTGGGAACTCCCATAAACAGAATGGAGAACACCACGCTCCCCTGTACTGGGAACTCCATAGAACAGAATGGAGAACACAGCGCTCCCCTGTACTGGGAACTCCCATAGAACAGAATGGAGAACACCGTGCTCTCCTGTACTGGGAACTCCCATAGAACAGAATGAAGAGTAATGTACTCCCTTATACTGGGAACTCCCATAGAACAGATTGGAGAGAACACAGCGCTCCCCTGTACTGAGAACTACCATAGAGCAGAATATAGAACACAGCGCTCCCCTGTACTGGGAACTCCCATAGAACAGAATTGAGAACACGGCTCTCCCCTGTACTGCGAACTCCCATAGAACAGAATGGAGAACACAGCGCTCCCCTGTACTGGGAACTCCCATAGAACAGAATGGAGGTCACAGCGCTCCCCTGTACTGGGAACTCCCATAGAATGGAGAGTAGTGCACAAGTTTAACCTCCTCTCCATCCTAAGCCAACATTTTTGGTGGCCCTTTCCCAACTTTGGGACCCGCACCTATCAGACTTTGATGGCATATACTATTCATAAGTCCATAGTTTGAATACCCCATGAATATCATGCAAGTATACAAAATGTTCTGTTGTGTTTTAAGTCGTTATAATGTAATCTAATAGAATATTTGATATTATTAGAAAGATGACAATTATATTAGGAGTCTCATGTATCCAAATAGTCTTGACACAAATTTCCCTGTAGTATAGTCTAAAAAAACCCAAAAAAAACAAAACACCTGAACTGTTGGCAAAAGCTGTCTCTGACTTGTTCTCTGTCCTATTTCAAACTATGTGTGAACTGTGAGAGCCACAAATTACACCTGACGGCTAAGAGATAAGAGGAAGAATTACTGACCCCTCCGTCACGCCTCACAAAGTTTCCAGATTGTTGATTTCTTGACCTGTTGTAAATGACTTATGTTGCATTTTGTTATTTTTAAGAATTCTAAGATCCTTTGAAGGTCCAGGTCTTTGGGTATAAAAAGTCTGTAAATTTTCAGTTTCTTATATAACACCATGTCTGAAGAAGAGAGCTAGTACTCTGGAAAGTTCACCATCAAATATACTCGCCTGCTTTCTTCACTCTCCTACTGATGAGCCCGGGTGAGGCTACGTAAGTTGAAGCTGGCACTTTCTGGACATGCCTGTTTAAAAGCGGGTTGTTAACATGTTGACAGGCTCCATTTACAAAGAGGGTAAAGGGCTGCAGCTGGCTTTTTCTCTAAAAGACGTCTAGAGGGAAGGGAGGGAGCTTTGAGGGGGGACAGCACTGTAAAGTGCAGGTGCCACACAATGGGGCGGTTGAGGAGCATTGTGGCCTGTCCATGCTCACCAGAAACCTCCATCTGTCAGAGCACATAGAGCGCGCCCGTCCAATGGGCAGCAAATCATCTCCTGGCGCTGGCCAGGGGTGGAAAGCCTCCCACCGCATCACAACTAACTCTTATTTTTTTTTTTGTCCTGAAGTTGTTAGTGGAGAGATCCCCATTGCACAAGGAGTGAAAGCTGAAACTGCTCCAGCTCCCCTCCCTGTTCTCCCCTGTCCCCACCTCGGCGTGCCACATCCCCACAGATGGCCCCATTGCAGCTGCGCTAATCCCCATATAAAAACAAAGCCTTTGGGGTCCTTCACAAGGTTTTCTGAAACCTCCTTTTTTTTTTTTTTTTTTTTTTCTCTTTCCTTCTTGGAATAATGTGAACATAACAAGAACATCGGTTTGGTTCCTCTCTGGCGCTGGCACCGTCTGTTACCGGCGCTCAACCTCTGATGGATGCAAAAAGTTAACTGTTGCTGAAGAGAAACTTTTTCTCTTCATGGGATGAGGTCAGACAGAACATATGGTTTATTAGGTCTTGAGTGGAAGGGGTTGTGATGGTTACTTTGCGGTTCTAGAGGCTTCCTACTGCAGGCTCGGACTGGCCACAGGGCAATAGGTGAATCCCCCGGTGGGCCCCTGAGCATGGTAGACATGGAGTTGTTTTTAGCTCCATATACATTCTCAGAAGAGGCAAAAAGACATAGAAAGAAAGGTAAAAAGCAAGAGGCAGAACACAGGAGGCATATATAGACATTTACAGTAGCTGTAGGGTGGGCCCCTAAAATAAACTCCACCGGTGGGCCCCTAAAAACTCAATTGGTGGGCCCCTAGAGTCAACTCCACCTGTGGGCCCTAGGCACCCCAGTCCGATACTGTCCGACTACCATCCTATTTTAACCCCTTGCACGCTGCAGCCTATATGTTTTCATCATAGACATTTTTTCCTTCCTGCCATTCATAGCTGTGGGGTATGTCCGCACAGTTTTTCAGACGTTTTTCAAATTCGATGGTTAACCCTTCCCATAGACTTGAATAGAAAATCCAAATTGTGGTCTACACAGCAAAGGTTTTCTGATGGTTGAATTTATAAAATGAATCCCAAAAACAAAGCCACTTACAATGCTAGTGTCTCCTTATGTGGCAGAAGGGCTTTTGGGCCCCCTCAGGCTGTTGGGCTGATGGGTGCGGGTCCCCCCTATCCTGCAAACGCGCCCCAAAAGTCTCTTCTCAGACTGAACGGTCAGTCACCCTTGCGCACAACTTTCCATTCTGTTCTATGGGAGTTCCCAGTACAGGGGAGCGCTGTTCTCCATTCTGTTCTATGGGAGTTCCAAGTACATAGGAGCGCTGTGTTCTCCATTCTGCTCTATGGGAGTTCCCAGTACAGGGGAGCGCTGTGTTCTCCATTCTGCTCTATGGGAGTTCCCAGTACAGGGGAGCCCTGTATTCTCCATTCTGTTCTATAGCAGTTCCCAGTACAGGGAAGCACTGTGTTCTCCATTCTGTTCTATGGGAGTTCCCAGTATAGGGAAGCGGTGTGTTCTCCATTCTGAATCTGTTCTATGGGAGTTCCCAGTACAGGGGAGCGCTGTTTTCACCATTATTCTCTATGGGAGTTCCCAGTACAGGGGAGCGCTGTGTTCTCCATTCTGTTCTATGGGAGTTCCCAGTACATAGGAGCGCTGTATTCTCCATTCTGTTCTATGGCGGTTCCCAATACAGAGGAGCACTGTGTTCTCCATTTTGCTCTATGGGAGTTCCCAGTACAGGGGAGCACTGTATTCTCCATTCTGTTCTATAGCAGTTCCCAGTACAGGGTAGCTCTGTGTTCTCCATTCTGTTCTATGGGAGTTCCCAGTACAGGGGAGCACTGTGTTCTCAATTCTGCTCTATGGGAGTTCCCGGTACAGGGGAGCGCTGTGTTCTCCATTCTGTTCTATGGGAGTTCCCAGTGCAGGGGAACGCTGTGTTCTCCATTCTGCTCTATGGCAGTTCCCAGTACAGGGGAGCGCTGTGTTCTCCATTCTGTTCTATGAGAGTTACCAGTACAGGAGAGCGCTGTGTTCTCCATTCTGTTCTATGGGAGTTCCCAGTAAAGTGGAGTGGATTGTTGAGCTTTGCTCGGAACTCCCATAGAACAGAATGCAGATACGTGACCCGCTCTTTATTCTGAGCGGAGTCTTTCGGGGTCCCCTTCCAGAGATGATGAGGTGGGACCTGCACCTATAAAACTTTGATAGAATATCCTATCCATATGCCATCAAAGTCTATAGTGGGAACACCCTTTTAATCAGCCCTTCCATTATTCCCATCTCACTACAATTTTTTTTTTGTGCCTGGAAATGTCTCTGTCCCCTTCCCGTGCATTTCCTGCATTTTTATCTCCTCTTGTTAGAATGCAATAAAACTGATGATGTCTTAGTCCATGTTATTCAGGTATGCGGCTCCTCCTTGCTTATGATCTCAGCCTGGTTTGCTCTGTCAGGCGCCATCCTTTCTAGGCGTGATTCACTGCTACGTGGCCATTAAATGGTGCGATTTATCTGCATCTGGTAATTGTGCAGATGTGGCAGAGCTGATTTGTATCTCTTAGGTCTGCATTGTCGGTGCCTTATGATGATTTGGAGAAGGTGACGGGCACTTGGCAGCGCCCTGTATGATTGCATAGTATCTGTGCCTTGTGGAGCTGTAGGCAATGCATCTGCAGTATGCATCAGAGCAATCCATAGTCTGCTCCTGGGTTGCACCAAGTCATACTACCCGGTTTCCCTGAAAATAAGACATCCCCCGAAAATAAGACCTAGTGCATTTTTTGATGCAATTCAGAGTTTGGCTGCTTCTGCTGATGTTTGTGATGAAATCACTACAGGATATTAATACAGGTGGATGTTTTGTTCAACAATAAATGTGACTTCTTGTTCATGGAAAAATAAGACCTCCCCTGAAAATAAGACCTATCGCTGTTTTAGGAGCAAAAATTAATATAAGACCCGGTGTTATTTTCGGGGAAACAGGGTATGACTACGTTTAAAGGGGTTTTGCCACGAAGTAAAATTGACCTGGGAAGTTTGTAAATTTAAATAATAAACATTTTCACCATTCATCATTATTAAAAATTCTGCACCGTTTTTGTTTTAGCTGCTCCTTTAGTGATCCATTGTTTACAGCTCGTCTCCAGGGGATACGACCAGGGTTGAGAGCTTCTCAGTCCTGGTCGCGCATGCTCAGACATCACCTCTCCTCTCAGGCAGCTACTGAGTGTTCAAACCCCAGGTGCTGTCACTCTACTCCCGTCCTCTGTACTCCTTAGTAATTAGTCAAACAATGCAAATAAATTTAAAAAGAAACTTCAATCAGGTCTGTGCATTGATAAAGAGAAATAAAATCCACATGTT
This sequence comes from Phyllomedusa bahiana, assembly GCA_025379985.1. Lineage (NCBI taxonomy): Eukaryota > Metazoa > Chordata > Amphibia > Anura > Hylidae > Phyllomedusa > Phyllomedusa bahiana. The sequence goes on from JAODAL010014690.1 coordinate 10,542, forward strand.
TGGATCCTGCAGGGATTTGAACCGAGGACTCTTGTGCTTGGAGGCAAAAGTTTTACCTCTGAGCTACAATGTAGCTACTTACAGTTTTATACATAAACAGACCTTTCTTTGACTACAGGGAGGAAAGGCCTGGTGATGTCATCCTGCTGGGTCACATGATAGGCAATTCAAACAAATCACACACGCCCCCTTCTGAGCGCACAGAGCTGAAGAGCTGGAGGCATGAAATGAGATCGTGGCAAAACCCCTTTACGCCTTAAAGGGACAATACGATCACATTTTATTTTGTCACATATTGCTAAGTGTTGGATGATGTTTTATATGTTTGTTTTTTTAAAGATTGCATTATAGGGGAAATTATATTAAAAACCAAAGTGCATGACTTCCCGGATGGATTCTCTGATGGCCACGTTGTAACCCCTTATAGCAACAGTGAGCATTGCTTGATGGTTCGTCTTTTAGGTCATAGTCGGCATGGAAGTGTTGAGAATGAAAAAAACTATTGGAAATTCCCCCATTACAGTAAAAGATTAACCAATCATCCTCTTAAAGGGGTTTTGCCACGATCTCATTTCATACCTTCTGCCTCCAGCTCTTCAGCTCTGTGTGCTCAGAAGGGGGTGTGAGTGATTTGTTTGAATTGTATATTATGTGACCCAACAGAATGACATCACCAGGCCTTTCCTCTCTGTAGTCAAAGAAAGGTCTGTTTATGCAAAGAGCTGTGAGTTGCTACAATGTAGCTCAGAGGTAAAGTTTTTGCCTCACAGCACAAGGGTCCTCGGTTCAAATCCTTGCAGGAACCCAACCTATGATTTTTTTTTCTCTTTCTCAATGCACAGACCTGATTGAGGTTTTTTTTATTATTTATTTGCATAGTGTGACCCATGCATCCTCAAACTGCGGCCCTCCAGCTGTTGGGAAACTACAACTTCCATCATGCATTTATATGATCTATAACAGTGGGAATGATGGGAGTTGTAGTTTCCCAACAGCTGGAGGGCCGCAGTTTGAGGATGCCTGGTGTGACTAATTGCTAAGGAGTACAGAGGACGGGAGTAGAATGACAGCACCTGGGGTTTGAACACTCAGTAGCTGCCTGAGAGGAGAGGTGATGTCTGAGCATGTGCGACAAGGACTGAGGAGCTCTCAGCCCTGGTCGTATCCCCTGGAGACAAGCTGTAAACAATGGATCACTAAAGGAGCAGCTAAAACAACAACGGTGCAGAATTTTTAATAATGATGAATGAGGAAAATGTTATTTACTTTGCAAACTTCCCACGTCAGTTTTACTTCGTGGCAAAACCCCTTTAAGTATTGCTCTAGTCATTGCCCTGTTACTCTAGTCTAATCTTTATCTAGACTTGTCCAGAGAACAAGAGTGATAATTGTGTCATAACCATCTATTTGTAATGAAACAACACACAGATAAGCAGCAACTACAGTAAAGAGAGAGGAGTCTGCGCTGCTGATTCTATACAGTGGTCTTTGCAATCTGAGTCGAGCCTAATCTTTCCTATCCCTGTCCAGAGAACAAAAGAGTAATCATCGTCATTACCTACTATTTGTAATGAGACTACATACAGATAAGCATTTCTTGCAGCATCAACAATCAACTGAAATCAGTCTGTCCTGCCATTCTCTGCAGTACTATAGCTAAAGAAGGACACTATTTTATGTCATTTGTAATTGCATAGGACTGCCAAATTAAAAACAGAAAAAAAAATACTGTTAACATTTCTGTATGTTAAATTGTTTTTCAGGAATATATTTTTTTCTGACCAAATTCCCCTTTTTGAGGAAAGTTTTTTTTTTGTGTAGTGCAGTCCTATGTAAAATTGCAAATAATGCACTGGACTAAATTAGTTCTGCTACCTTTATAAACTCGCATAATTACATGCGGTGCTGAATGAGGTTTTACCACAAAGCAAAATCACTTTGTGAGGCTCAGAGAACGGGGAGGTGACCGCGCTTGCTCAGTTCTCCTCTATTCATTTCTATGGGAGTTTCAGATATACCGAGCACACACCAGTGTACTCTGGCCATAACATTGAATGGAGGAAGAGCTGCACGGTTGCGGCCATCTCCCTGTTCCATGAGGCTGGCTCATAGCAAGCTAAGAGCCGCCCTCAGAAAGGGATTTTTCTTTATAACAAAACCCCTTTAAGACAATGGGCAGGAGGCCCGAGCTCCTCCACAAAATGCTGTGATTTAGAGGATTCTAATCTAAAGAGGTTATGGGGTATGATTTTCGACTGGTTATAGCTTTGAAATACCTTGGCCACCCATTCGGATATTGGCAGAGTTAATACTAAAATATATGAGGTGTTCTATAGCACATATCATACATCTGTCAAATAGCCTGTCTTCACTGTTCTTATGTTGCTTGAGAGAAAAACCTAAGATTGCTGGTAAATCATGTCCATAAATTCCTGTATTTACAATGTAATTTTTTTTTTCCTTAAAGGGGTTGTCTCACTACAGGATTGCTGCTTTTTATGTTAAAGATCTTGTAAAAACAAGTCACTTTGCAATATGTGTCCATTAACAGTGTCCTACCTATTCCTAGATATCCCCTCTTGTATGGCTGCATCAGTCCTCAGGTCACTATAGCTACAGACCGGTTTGATTCTCTCCTGATAGGCTGCCAGCCTGGTTGCTATAGCTACAGACCCGTTTGATCTCTCCTGATAGGCTGCCAGCACTGGTTGCTATAGCTACAGACCTGTTCAATCTCCTGATAGGCTGCCAGCACTGGTTGCTATAGCTACAGACCTGTCAATCTCTCCTGATAGGCGCCACACTGATTGCTATAGCTACAGACCTGTTCAATCTCTCCTGATAGGCTGCAGCACTGGTGCTATAGCTACAGACCTGTTCCATCTCTGGCTGCTTGAGTGCTGGCTGTATAGTCTAAACATTTACAATGTTTGATTCTCTCCTGATAGGGCTTGCCACTACAGGTTGCTATAGCTAAAAGACCTGTTCAAAACTCACCTGATAGGCTGCCAGCACCTGGTTCTATAGCTACAGACTTGTTCTATCTCTCCTGATAGGCTGCCAGCACGCTATAGCTACAGACCTGTTCATCTCTCCTGATAGCTGCCAGCACTGGTTGCTATAGCTACAGACCTGTTCGATCTCTCCTGATAGGCTGCCGGCACTGGTTGCTACAGCTACAGATCTGGCTTCTACTGCAGCCTAGTGGAAGCCAGTAAACACGTCCCTGAATTCAAAATTAAACCAAGAAAACAGGACGAATCAATGTAGTGAGACAACGCCTTTAATGCTATATAGTAGAAAACTACAAGTCTCCTCTGGACAGTCTTGGGGTGGGAGACTCCCTTCAAAGATAAAATTATTCCTGGATATACAGGGAAATAAGAATAGTTTTAAGTTCCCTGATTCATGGTGCCTTGTTAGGGCGATTAACGTACTGATTTTTGTCAGGATTAGGTAAGTCATAGTTAGCGAAGGGTATATGTGGGTTTTTGATTAGGGATATTTTTGTCTTATTAACTGCGCTTAAGTACATAAAGAAGTTAAAGTGGTTTCTCACTCATGGATTGTTTTTTATAATAAAGGATCTTGCAAAAAAACAAGTCACATTGGCAATATATGTCCATTAACAGTGTCCCTACCTATTCCTATATATCTCCTAATGTATGGGCACAAAATCAGCTCCGCAGGTCACTATGAGCAACATACCATGTTTGACCTATCCTGATAGGCCCATATGCTCAGCACTGGTTGCTATATAAACGCTAGCAAGACCTTGGCTTCTACTGCAGCCTAGTGGAAGCCATTAAACACACCCCTGAATCCAAAGTGAACACCTAAACGAACAGGACTGTGGTGAGAAAATGATATCGAATGTAGTGAGCATCACCCCTTTAAGCATTATTTGTCCTTGGGAATTTATACTCTTCTAGAGGTTGTTGTAATTATATATAGCCATCAGTTAGCGAAATCTTATTGGTAAAAACTGAATGCATATGGGTGCAGGTGGTGAAATAATTGTATAATATCGCTCTCAGTCATGGGAGTGTTCTGAGCAAACATCTAACTGCGCCATTATAATCTCTACTTTTTAGGATTCACATGATTCATAAAGACAAGGACAGGGCACAAAGACCAGGACTGCTCTCCCTTATCTGTAAGTTTACTTGATTTTTCTTCAAATAATTCAACATCTTTTAAGGAGTCAGTGTGTGTGTATTTTTTTTTAAAAAAAAAAAATTGTGTCGAATACATCTGTTGCATAGTGGATAAAACTATCTAGTAGTCCACAACGCCATGATAACGTAGATGAAATTTGAAAATAGCTGTATTAATTAATTTAGTATTATAGATTGATTATTTATTATGTATAATTGTATTTAGTATTTTATGGTTTGATTGTTTGATTTTCAATGAAGATAGTCAACCTGTAATTCTATAAGAACTACGACTCCCACTGAAGTTTATAGTTTCATTGGATTGTGTTGTAGCAGCTTCTAACTTGTGTTGTAATTTGCAAATTTTTCAAATGCTAACATTTGTGGGCACTTTTGTGAATAAGTTGTATTGTTGGTTTTTTGCTTCTTAGCTGCTGAAGTTAATGTTTGAAATAGACTTCATAGAAAACATTGATGTTATTTTGTTGCTGTATAGTCTGTGTAACTCCTTCACATAGCTGACTGTTCTGCTGCTGCTCACTCTTCATAGAAAACATGGATGTTATAGTGTTGTTGTATAGTCTGTGTAACTCCTTCACATAGCTGACTGTAATGCTGTTGCTCACTCTTCATAGAAAACATTGATGTTATATTGTTGTTGTAGAGTTTGTGTAACTCCTTCACATAGCTGACCTGTTGGGGGGTATGCTGCGTCTCACTCCTTCAAAGTAAAACATGGATGTTATTTTGTTGTTGTATAGTCTGTGTAACTCCTTCACATAGCTGACTGTTCTGCTGCTGCTCACTCTTCATAGAAAACATTGTTATATTGTTGTTGTATAGTCTGTGTAACTCTTTCACATAGCTGACTGTTCTGCAGCATGTCTCACTCTTTCACAAGAAAAGATCATGATGTGTTTATATTGTTGTTGTTATATCTTGTGTAACTCACTTCACATAGCGCGACTGTTTCTGGCTGCTGCTCACGATAAGGTTAAATCCGCACACTGCTCCTGGCAGCAGTGGCCTTCACTGCTCTCCTATTATTTTCTCAAAATAAGTTCAGGCTCATATTTGAGTCTCAGATTATAGTTATAGCTTCAGTCACAAAAAGTAGGACTGCTTGTAGGATCAGGGGTGCCATATGGCAGAACTCCTGTCAGGGGACCCTAATCAAAAAGGGCCCACTGAATGTTAAAAAATAGGAACTAGTAATGGGTGGGGCCCCAGCAGAACAGAGCCTAATGCAGATCGGAGGTCCCTCAGCATGCGCTCGTATCTGTACAAATGTATCTGCAGTGTGTGAATGGGGTTCTGTAGATATTCATACACTTGCATCGTCGTCTGCTGCAGATCTGCAACTACTACAGCACCTGTGCATGCGGCGTGCATTTCCTGCTTTCCAGCCAGTCCTTTCAGTTCTTCTCTCACATCTTCCCCTTCTGCTGACAATCCTCAGCCTCCGCGACGTGCCAATTCTCGAGTCATAATCAATGCGGACTTGTCGTTTGTCTTGTCATGCAAGAACATTGTGCGGCAGACAAAGACCCATTGATTATATTTTCGCCCTGTACTTACAGGCACACTGACGGTATCACCCTATAATAAAAGAATGGATGACGTATCTGTTGCTCGCTAAGAGGCGATCTACCTCTTTATCATCTTAACTATCCAAGCGTCCGACTCACCTACCTCACCCCCCTTTCCCCTCCTCCACTGCTCACCTCTGACTCCTCCCGCCACCCCCCGCCCACCCCCTCTCCTATCTACTCTCTCCCCCGACCACCTCGTCCTTCTTCTCCTTTCTCACACCCCCCGCCCCCCCCCTTCCTCTCCGTGTCCCGCCTTCTCGCTCTCCTCGTTTCTCTCTCTCCGTCGCCCCCCCTTTCGTCTCCTCGTCGCGCTCTGTGCTCTCCGTCCCCCCCTGTTCTCTCTCCTCGCCTCGCGTGCTCGTCCCCCCTTTCTCTCTCTCGCGATCGCTCTATCTTCCCCCCCTTTGTCTCTCTCTCACGCCAAACGGCGGTACCCCCACTACCGAGGTGGCTTTGCATGTCGCGCGACGGCCCCCCCCTTTCCTCTCCTCCCCCCATCTCTCTCTCGTATCTTCTCCGTCACGTTGCCGTCCCGCAGCTTGAAGAGCCGCTGTCGTGGGGGATTGGCCCGCGCGGACCCCCTCCCAGCTGGGCACAGAGCCCTGTGGGGGAGCGAGGTTTCGAGGTGAGTGTGCAAGACATGGGGGACTCGCCACGGCCATCCCGGCTGTGAATCCCGCCCTTTCTCTCTCACTCCGGCGCTCGCTCTCCGACCCCCGCTTTCTCTCTCGCGAAGCGGTTTGCATTACATCTCTCCGATCCCCCCTTACATCACGCCTCGCGAGCGTCGACTCCGCTTCGGCTCGTCCATTCCCCCGTCGCGCGAGTTCTCACCTCGGCTGCCAGCAAGTCGCGCTCTCCTCCGTCCCCCCTTCTTCTCTCTAGCCGCTCCGCTCTCTCCGTCCCCCCCTTTCTCTCTCTCTCGCTCGCTCTCCGTCCCCCCTTTCTCTCTCCTCGCCGCTCTCCGTCCCCACCCTTTCTCCTTTCTACGCTCCGCTCTCCGTCCCCCCCCCTTTCTCTTGCTATCTCTATTTCTGCTCCTCCTCCCTTTCCTCTTTCTCATCCTTCCTTCCTTTCTTTCTCTGTCTCTCTAGCATTTTTTATATGGAGTCCTAGATCTTTATAGCTCCTTTACAGCAGAGGATCCCGCTCACCTGTATACGGACAGGCATGGTGGCGTTAAGTTTTAAGTGCAGGAATCCTTTGCCGGGTTGAGTACATTGTCTTTGTATTTCGGAGAGTCGTTTGCAAACAAAAGCCTGGGAAACGCTTTAACCTTTCCTCCCATTGCCGCCATGGAAAGTAGTAGCACAGAAGGATCACTTTCTTTAGTCCTAGCTCCGGTTCTCATTTAACTCATGGTCCACAAAAAGGTTTATATACTTGGCTTTTTGGTCTCCACCTCCTCCTCCTGCTAAGTGCAGCTTTCTTGTCCTCTGGGAGTTGGCAGACATCTCCAAAGCGGGCAGAACTCTGGGATTGTTAACCTTTTCATTGTCAGGTGTTAATGGATCTTTGTCACCACTGAGTTTGCCAGCTTCTTTGCATACTGCACTTACTAATACTGGCCAAACCTTCAATATTCCACAATCCAGTGAATCCCTAAAGAATACGTTGCAAAAAATGGATCTGTAATCGAAGCTCACACGGGGCAGAAAGCGGGTGACATAACTGGTGCCATTATGCCTAATCACAATGGGGCAGATGGATCAATATTGTCTCTCTCTTGCTCTATACCTGGGCCTCAGCTTTCGAACCGGCCTTTGTTGAACCTGAGCGTCAACCAACACGGGAGCTCTTTAGGTTAAAAGAGTGGTGATTTATCGTCTTCATTCATTCGTGTGATATTCCTTGTACATTTCGCTTTTCTCAGCACCTAAAATCCATGGTCCGTTTCTCAGATCCCTCATTCCAGGCTGGGTTTCTTCTATAACTGAAAAGGGATGAACTTCATCGTGTTCATGCACCGCACCTGAGTCAGTGTGTTTGTTCTGAGATCACGTGGGAGGGGATAGCATATCCTCTGCTCGTTCCCCCCCTCTACTGCCGGAGTCACATGTCGCTATGTGGTCATTCCCTCCCTCAGTCTTATTTGTAAGAGCGGTAGTGTTTACATACCACAGTCCTGCAATCAGTACTAGACAGTCTACTTTGAATCTCAGAGCACTGATCTCATCTACCTCTCCCAGCTGGAGTGGTTCTGAGTCATACTGTCGAATCCAGTCCTTCTCATGAACAGAGCAGCACAGTCGATCTGTCTCCTTTCTATGTTTACAAACTGCAGCAGCGATTAGGTCACTCGATCACATTCTTCTGTTTTCTGATGTAGACAAGGGCAGCTGCAGGTGTGCGTTAAGGCCTTTTCACCCGTAATATTTCTGGGACTGATTGGAGCTGTACTGCGCGCGCCTATTTCTTCAATCGCGTCCCATTAATTACGGTAATCCATAGCTCGTCATATAGAACAGAGTATTTCGTCGCTCTACGATTCGCCCACCGGCGAATCCGCCGCGGGAGGGAGAAAGTTGACATGCACATTATTTACGGCGTGAACACGCCGTGAATAATGAGATTCTGATTGTGAGGGTCCGGTATGAGCCGCTGCCTCCCCCGCCCCCCTAGCCACGCCTGCCGGCGTACTTGCGGGGCGAAATCCGTCCCCGCAATTACGTCGGCAGTAAGCCGTGTGAACATTGCCTTACTGTGGCTTCGTGGCTGACTTGCAGATAGAAATGTGCCAGATCCCGGTTATTCTGAGTGAGTAGGAAATGCCCCAAAAAGGAAGGCGCGCTCCGTCGGAATAATACCGGGAACCAGACCGAGAATGTAAATTAGTAGAACCGTCAGCCATGAAAATGAAAGGAGGAGAATCGACCCGTGCACTGGGGAAAAGTGTTATACAGAAAAACTGAAGATAATGAAGACGGTGAAAACAAGACAGCTTGCTAATGACCACCTATTACAAGTTTATGCTTATTTTCTCTGTCCCCTTATTCTGAAGACCATTTAGTGTAATGATACAACCCCTTTAAATACCATGGTGGAGCAAGGAGCCAACAGCTTCCCTGCTCAGCCGATTACTCCTGTGGACCACAGGAACGGGATACAGGCGTTGGATAAAGTAACTTTATGGCACTGGTGCCTTTCCCAAGCCCCGGGAATCTTAGATAGTATAAACTAAAGCTAAACAGTCTTACAATACGTGTTGATAAATCTGTCGCAGGTTTAGACCGTCTAGTCTAAATTTCCACCGTTTATTAGTTTCCTCACTTCATGCCATGAATTGCACCACATTTTTGGCACCTTTCTTTGGTGGCCAGCTTTTGCACACGACTACGGCCCATGGCATCTCCCTCAAGAACGGCAGGCCGCTCCTAGCTGTTGGAAACTAGCAACACCCCATCATACATTTGGATATAATTTTCCCCCCCTCTATAACAGTGGCAGATGTTGAGGTTGTAGTTCCAACAGTTTGCAGGAGCCGCCGTTGGAGGATGCCTGACGCGCTACAAGCCATGCGACTTTCCTTACTGCTCACCCTATTTTGTTGAACGAGGCGCAACAGCGTCTAGAAATAGCCTAAAACGCACAATAAATTTGGTATAAAGCATGTCGCTTTGCTGCAGTTGCTATAACCAATGTGCCCAAGTGTGTTTTTTATTGAGCATTTATTTTGCTGCTTTTTCACAGCTGACATCAAATGCATGCAACATGTAAAAATGTATGGTGTAGATGTTTTTTTGAATGCCATGTGGTTTTAAATTGAGAACGCGGTTGAAATTTGAGTTAATTAAGTAGATTTTTTTTAGTCTTAAAATTTATCATGGTGTCACAAGGCATTATGGGAAAGGAGCTGGGAAGCGCATGCGCCATCTATTGGATGCAACTAATCCTCAATTTTGCGTCCTGACTTCACTTGATATATCTTTAAGAAGCAAAGGGATATTAGTCAAAGCACGTTCACTCATCTACTACAGCTGTAATAGCGGGTTCGCCCCTCATCCGTGGTAGAGTCAGAGAGCGATGCTGGCTGGGTGGGAGGCAACGAGTGGCTGAGAAAGGGGAAAATCTCTCAATGGTGTTAATACATTTGGAGCATGTTTATTCTTTCTAATCTTCCTTTATACCTTCAACAAGTTGGGTATACTTAAGCCATGCTTTTTTGTGTGCAACGTCCTCATACACGCTAATCCCGTGACTCCTTAACCCAGTCACTAACCTTTTGAGATAGAGGTAACCAAGTCCGCAGAAGCATCTACAACAGGGTTGTCGGGCTCCTTTATGCGCCAGGCCAATCATTATTAATGTCGCCCACCAGCTACTATGGGATAATGTGATTTCATGATGAATCTGCCATGCGAAATTGTTCAGCCTCGAGACCGAGACCCATGTAGAGATGTGTAGTCTGCTATGGTCTAGTATAATCTTGAGTCTCATTCCGGTTGGAGTGAACAACAGAGCTAATCATCATGTCCCATTAACCTACTATTGGTCATAGACTATGTAAGAGATGTGTAGTGGCTATGGTCTTAGGTATAATCGTTGTCTATCCCGAGGTGGAGTGACAACACCAGAGCAAACAAACATGTCAATAACCTTACTACGTTGGTCATGAGACTAAAAGTAAGATGTTATAGACAGTGCTAAGGTAAGGAATCATCTTGTCTATCCCGGTGGAGTGAACAACAGAGCAATCATCATGTCATTACCTACTATTGGTCATGAGACTATGTAGAGATGTGTAGTGCTATGGTCTAGTATAATCTTGTCTATCCTGGTGGAGTGAAAAACAGAGCAATCATCATGTCATTACCTACTATTGGTCATGAGACTATGTAGAGATGTTTAGTGCAATGGTATGGTATAATCTTGTCTATCCTGGTGAAGTGAACAACAGAGCAATCATCATGTCATTACCTACTATTGGTCATGAGACTGTATAGAGATGTGTATTGCTTGCTCTAGTGTATTTCTTGTCTATCCTGGTGGAGTGAACAACAGAGCAATCATCATTACCTATTAGTCATGAGACTATATAGAGATATGTATTGCTATGGTCTAGTATAATCTTGTCTATCCTGGTGGAGTGAATAACAGAGCAATCATCATGTCATTACCTACTATTTGTCATGAGACTGTATAGAGATGTGTATTGCTATGCTCTAGTGTATTCTTGTCTATCCTGGTGGAGTGAACAACAGAGCAATCATCATTACCTATTAGTTATGAGACTATATAGAGATATGTATTGCTATGGTCTAGTATAATCTTGTCTATCCTGGTGGAGTGAATAACAGAGCAATCATCATGTCATTACCTACTATTTGTCATGAGACTATATAGAGATGTGTATTGCTATGCTCTAGTGTATTCTTGTCTATCCTGGTGGAGTGAACAACAGAGCAATCATCATGTCATTACATACAATTTGTATGTAGAGATTAGAGAGTGAGATCAGTCTGCTCTACCATGCAGTGGTTTCCTTGCAAAGCTATAGAGGCACAATATTTTATATGTAGTTTTTGCGTAGATCTGCTGAAATAAAAAAAAAGTTGTAAAATAATTTTTTTTAAAATTTCTGGAGCTATTGGTTTTAACAAAAATGCTCCTCTCTGGTGGCAGTGTCCCTTAAATGTCTTTGGACCAGCTCGGTCGCCTTTTCATGTTGCTCTGATGGATACAGTGTGATCCCAGCCTTAGGTGTTTTCGGACTGCTCCTACTTTATTCCACTCATAAGCAAAATTAGGTTTAAAACAACAACAAAACGTCGGCCTAATGCTACAATCAGATCCTAGGGCGCTGTTCCAGAAAACTGCATGAGGTGCATCTGACCTTTCCAAGGCTGCAGAATGCCCTGCTGCCTGATGGAGAGGACCCTCTTCCAGGAGCGCAGGCTGTTAACGAGGCACCAGGACTCTGGAAACCATCAAAGTCTTGTTTTACTCTGTTATTTATTAAGACTACAGGAAATAAAGCCAGACCACCAGTGGTATAACGATTCCAGCTGGGCCTGGGCGCAGCCAGAAACAATGGCCCATGGGCACCAGAGCCACAGAGCGGCCGCCTCCATGGCTTTCATACAGGCAACTTGTCATTCCTGCAGGGTGCCCGCTTCCTGAGCACTCAGCAAGAGTCACCAGCTGAGGGGTGGCAAGAGTCGCCAGCAGGGGTGGCAAGAGTCGCCAGCACAGGGGTGGCAAGAGTCGCCGGCACAGGGGTGGCAAGAGTCGCCGGCACAGGGGTGGCAAGAGACGCCGGCACAGGGGTGGCAAGAGTCGCCGGCACAGGGGTGGCAAGAGTCGCCGGCACAGGGGTGGCAAGAGTCGCCGGCACAGGGGTGGCAAGAGTCGCCGGCACAGGGGTGGCAAGAGACGCCGGCACAGGGTGGCCCAAAAGGTCACCAGCTGAGGGGTGGCAAGAGTCGCCGGCAAGGGGGTGGCGAGAGTCGCCGGCACAGGGGTGGCGAGAGTCGCCGGCACAGGGGTGGCGAGAGTCGCCGGCACAGGGGTGGCAAGAGTCGCCGGCACAGGGGTGGCAAGAGTCGCCGGCACAGGGGTGGCAAGAGTCGCCGGCACAGGGGTGGCAAGAGTCGCCGGCACAGGGGTGGCAAGAGTCGCCGGCACAGGGGTGGCAAGAGTCGCCGGCACAGGGGTGGCAAGAGTCGCCAGCTGAGGGGTGGCAAGAGTCGCCGGCACAGGGGTGGCAAGAGTCGCCAGCTGAGGGGTGGCTAGAGTCGCCAGCTGAGGGGTGGCAAGAGTCGCCGGCGGAGGGGTGGCAAGAGTCGCCGGCACCCGGGGTGGCACGAGTTAGGAGCAAGTTTGTCTCTGACACCATCCAAGCAGATGCACTGGCCCCTGCCTGCTGGGAGAGAGGGGAGGGGGCAGCACCCTGAGGCCTCGGCCTTGTTCCTGGGCTACAATGGTTCTGGGCGATTCCTGTTTTCTCCAACATCGGGTTAAACCTGAATCTCCTGTGTTTGGATAAAGCCTTCAGGATGAAAAAATGTTTCCATTTAAAAACACCTCCCTGTCTCTTCCTGTCCCAGAGGCTTTGCCGAGTCTTTGATGTCTCCCTAGTAAATCAGCACTCTGTCTCTCCCTCTCCTTCCCACCCACTGTTCAAACCAATTGTTTCCCCCTTTTTTTTTCTTTCTTTTTCTTTCTTTCTTTCTTTCTTTCTTTCTCTTTCTTTCTTTTTCTCTTTTCTTTTTTCTTTCTTTTTTTCTCTTTTTTTTTCTCTTTCTTTTTCTCTTTCTTTTTTTCTCTTTCTTTTTTCTCTTTCTTTTTTTCTCTTTCTTTTTTCTTTTTTTTTTTCTTTTTTTCTTTTTCTTCTTGTCTTTCTTTCTTTTGTCTTTCTTTCCTTTTTTGTCTCTTTCCTTTTTTGTCTTTCTTTCCTTTTCTTTTCTTCTTTCTTTCCTTTTCTTTTCTTTTCTTCTTTCTTCCCTTTTCTTTTCTTCTTCTTTCTTCTTTTCCTTTCCTTTCTTTCTCTCCTTTTCTTCTTTAACTATCTCTCTCTCCTTTTCTTCTTTAACTATCTCTCTCTCCTTTTCTTCTTTCTTTCCTCTCTTTTCTTCTTTCTTTCTCTCCTTTTCTTCTTTCTTTCCTTTTCTTCTTTCTTTCTCTCCGTTTCTTCTTTCTTTCCTTTTCTTTTCTTCTTTCTTCTTTCTTCCTTCTATCAATCTGTCTCTCAGTCTCTGCCCGTCTCTGACCGTTTCTCTATTCTTATCTATCACATTCCCATATCAATTATCTATCACATATCGATCCGTCTCGTATATATCTACCGTGCTATCAAATATCTGTCTAACATCTATCTAGCCATCTCCTGTCTATCTAACTAGATCTCATATCTGTCTGTGGCATTTCTCTTTCCCATTCTCTCGTGACTTTAGAGTTATTTTTTCATTGAAATTACATTTTTAACTTCTGGTACCAAATAATATAAATTGTTGCTATAACCTCATTTCTCCCTCCCAGTTGCGGTGTCTCCCCGCTCTTCTGTTTACCTTATGATTGCTTAAGAACGGGACGACAACACTGTAGTCAATCAGCAACTGCAATGACGTCCCGTTCGGAAGAGAACCTAAGGTAAACAGAAGACCGGGGAGACACCGCAACTGGAATGGAGGATTACTGCATATTATTTGGTACCAGTACCTGGTCAGTCTATGATGTGGATTTCCTTAGGACTGCAAGCGTACATTACCTTAAAGCAGCGATCCCTAAGCTGTGGCCGAAAATCCGACTGTATTCCTGTGCTGTGTAGACATAACCTAAGGGCTGTTTACACAATGTTATCCCATCCATATGGGTACCATGAAAAACCCCAATGTAGCCTCCATTGTCCCATAGAAATATAATGGAGAAGATGTCATCCTGTTTGGACTAAATTTTCTCTTTCTTGGTGGTAAATTCTTTATGGTAGTGTCCCTCAACTCCAGTCTTCAGGCCCCACCAACAGGTCATGTTTTCAGGATCTCCCACAGAATGCACTGACCATAATGATATCACCTGTGCAGAATGCACTGACCATAATGATATCACCTGTGCAGAATGCTCTGACCATAATGATATCACCTTTGCAGAATGACTGACAATAATCCTATTCACCTGTGCAGACTGAAACTGATCCATAATGATTCACCTGTGCAGAATGCACTGACAATAATCCTATCACCTGTGCAGAATGCACTGACCATAATGATATCACCTGTGCAGAATGCACTGACCATAATGATATCACCTGTGCAGAATGCACATGACAGTAATATCACCATGTGCAGAATGCACTGCCATAATGATATCACCTGTGCAGAATGCACTGACAATAATTATATCACCTCTGCAGAATGCACTGACATAATGATATCACCTGTGCAGAATGCACTGAAAAATTAATCCTATCACCTGTGCAGAATGCACTGACATAATCCTTCACCTGTGCAGAATGCACTGACAATAATCCTATGTGCAGGATCAAATTCACCTGCAGAATGCACTGACATAATATCACCTGTGCGAATGCACTGACATATGATATCACCTGTGCAGAATGCACTGACCATAATGATATCACCTGTGCAGAATGCACTGCATAATGTATCACCTGTGCAGAATGCACTGACCATAATGATATCACCTGTGCAGAATGCACTGACCATAATGATATCACCTGTGCAGCACTGACCATAATGATATCACCTGTACAGAATGCACTGCCCATAATGATATCACCTGTGGCAGAATGCACTGACAAAATTTATATCACCTGTGCAGAATGCACTGACCATAATGATATCACCTGTGCAGAATGCACTGACCATAATATATCACCTGTGCAGAATGCACTGACCATAATGATATCACCTGTGCAGAATGCACTGCCCAAATAATGATATCACTGTGCAGAATGCACTGACAGATGATATCACCTGTGCAGAATCCCACTGACCATAATTTATATCACCTGTGCAGAATGCACTGACCATAATGTATCACCTGTGCAGAATGCACTGCCCCATAATGATATCACCTGTGCAGAATGCACTGACCATAATTATATCACCTGTGCAGAATGCACTGACCATAATGATATCACCTGTGCAGAATGCACTGACCATAATGTATCACCTGTGCAGAATGCACTGACCATAATAATATCACCTGTGCAGAATGCACTGACCATAATTATTTTTCACCTGTGCAGAATGAAACTGCCCATAATTATATCACCTGTGCAGAATGCACTGACCATAATATATCACCTGTGCAGAATGCACTGACCATAATGATATCACCTGTGCAGAATGCACTGACCATAATGATATCACCTGTGCAGAATGGCATGAAGTAATAATCCTGTGCAGAATGCACTGACCATGAATATTCCTGTGGCAGAATGCATGACTAATGATATCACCTGTGCAGAATCACTGACATTTATATGTGAGATGTCACGACGAAAGATAACAACCTGTTGTGTGATGCCTGGGGGGGGGGGGGGGGGGGGGGGGGGGGGGGGGGGGGGGGGGGGGGGGGGGGGGGGGGGGGGGGGGGGTGGGGGGGGGGGGGTTTGGGGGGTGGAGGACGGGGTTTGGGGGAACACTGCTTTATGGGATGTAAAAGCGCGGTAGATCAAACCTTTGTGTCCTACATGGAAAGCGTGAGCTTTTGGCAACTAGAGCCAATGTAGTCTAAATAGGATGACGTGTGCTCTGCTGAATCCTATGGCTGTGTCGGGGGATCCACAGGGCCATCTTTTCCATTGGGCACACTAGGCATAAGTATGGGGGCCTCAGGTGGTGTCTGTATGTCCCAGGAATACAAAAAAACATAACCTGGATCCCTTGGATGGCTTTGCCTATTTAACTTTGTGTTTGTAGGACGTGCAAACCGTTACAAACCATGGTGAAGAAGGGAGCTAAAGGCTCCCTGCCCTGCCAATTAGTCTTGTAGGCTGCATCCAGCCAGTGTCCAGACAGAAGTGGTGTGATCATATGATGCAGAGCCTACTATAGTGTTATGCCCGTTTGACTTATGTAATGTATGTAACCCCCTCGAATGTACAGCGCCCTGGAATCAATGGCGCTTTAAAATAAATAATAATAATAATAAATAATAATAATAATGCCCGGGGGCCCATAATGCTGTTAAGACGGCTCTGGGTATCCATCAGGGAATTTTTTTTTCCCATTACCCCATCAGACAGCGTAACTGTAATTTCCACTAAATTGTCCACTCTCTTAGTCGGATCTATGCTCCCTGCCGATAGTATTTTGGGTAGGTCTACACCTGACGCCCGCTCTGGGTCTCACTGATGCTGCGCCAATGTGTGCACACGCTTATATATGTAATAATTCACGTAGTCACACACAAGGAGAGTTTTGTGTGCTCAGCTAAAAATACCAGAGCTGTGACTCACGGGGTTATCCAATGCTCAGACACACAGATTGCTTTCTTTCTACAAGTTTTTTTTTTTTTTTCCAAGGAGAACTGGCAGAGCAGATAAAACAGGGTTGGCTCAGTTCAGCGGTGAACAATTTCTGAGCAGTGAACTGCTGCAAGTCTTGTACCATTTATCTTCTCCTATTCGGAGAACTATGAGGTCTGTGGAGTCATTTTATCACTCGCTATCTGCATGCTTTCCACCCAAAGTCATGCATTCTGGTTCTGGGCGTAGGACTGCTGATGTTACCACATGAGCCTAGAAAGCTACAGCCTAGTTCCTCAGGGAGGTGTATGTGGAATGGCTCCTTACTATAGATGCTAGACCTTGTGATCTGTAATGTACATTCACAAAACTCGCCGTCTCCTCAAATAGCAGGTGCCATGCCGCTGGGTATCGAATAAAATATACCATCACTTCATGATTGGTGGAGGTATGGCTTTAGGGACCCCACTGATCTGGATAAAATAGGGGTCTCAGTGCCAAATATAGGGGTGTCCTCAACATGCTGTTGCACAGAGTCTGTTCTTCACAGCCAGCTTCAAGCTTCTACTTCCTGTTAAGGCTGTGGGTAGTTCTACAGCTTCAGGCTCCCACTTCCTGTTCAGGCTGTGGGCGGTTCTACAGCTACAGGCTCCCACTTCCTGTTCAGGCTGTGAGCGGCTCTACAGCTTCAGGCTACCACTTCCTGGTCAGGCTGTGAGCAGCTCTACAGCTTCAGGCTGTGGGTGGTTCTACAGCTTCAGGCTCCCACTATCAGGTCAGGCTGTGGGCAGTTCTACAGCTTCAGGCTCCCACTTCCTGTTCAGGCTGTGGCGGGCTCTACAGCTTCAGGCTCCCACTTCCTGGTCGGGCCCTGTGGGCGGCTCTACAGCTTCAGGCTCCCTCTTCCTGGTCAGGCTGTGGGCGGTTATTCAGCTTGCGGCTCTCCACTTCCTGTCCAGGCTGTGGGCGGTTCTACACCTTCAGGCTCTCACTTCCTGTTCAGGCTGTGGGTGGTTCTACAGCTTCAGGCTCCCACTTCCTGTTCAGGCTGTGGGCGGTTCTACAGCCTTAGGCTCCCACTTACAGGTCAGGCTGTGGGTGGTTTTACAGCTTCAGGCTCCCACTTCTTGCTCAGGCTGGGGGCGGTTCTACAGCTTCAGGCTCCTACTTCCTGGTCAGGCTGTGGGCTGGTTCTACAGCTTCAGGCTCTCACTTCCTGTCCAGGCTGTGGCGGGCTCTACAGCTTCAGTTAGTACTTACTGTTCAGGCTGTGGGTGATTCTACAGCTTCAGGCTCCCACTTCCTGTCCAGGCTGTGGCGGGCTCTACAGCTTCAGGTAGTACTTACTGTTCAGGCTATGGGTGGTTCTACAGCTTAAGGCTCCCGCTTCCTGTCCAGGCAGTGGCGGGCTCTACAGCTTCAGGTAGTACTTAATGTTCAGGCTATGGGTGGTTCTACAGCTTAAGGCTCCCGCTTCCTGTCCAGGCAGTGGCGGGCTCTACAGCTTCAGGTAGTACTTATTGTTCAGGCTATGGGTGGTTCTACAGCTTCAGGCTCCTGCTTTCTGTTGAGGCTGTGGCCGGTTCAGGTTCCAACTTTCTTTTACGACTGTGGCATGTTCTACAGCTTCAGGCTCGCACTTCTTGTTCAGACTGTGGGTGGCTCTACAGCAGTGACTGACTTTTCAGTTCTGCTATTCCTAGCTGAGCATGCTAGAGGGACATCAGTGATGAAAGGGTTTCAACAGCAAGGAACAAGATTAATAGCTCGAAGACTGAATCCACACAACGAAGGACAAATTTTCATCGGATTCTAATTCAGAATCTGACAAGTATTTGAACAGCATTTTACACTCTGTTGTAGTGTTTTGCCCAGTTTTCAGATTTGACCACCCCATTGAGTTAAATAGTCATTTTTCCTATGCTTTCCAAGTAAAATAAGGCAGAAGATTGAACAAGTTCTAAGTTTTTTTTTTTTAAAAAACGATGGCTTAGAAATTTGACCTCAGAAAATCCAAGCCATTTAGACTACAGCTCGGATTTTCTATTGACGTCTAGGGAGATGGTTTTAAAGTTGGTTTTTGACAGTTTTCAAAATCTGAATCTGCGCCAAGAACAGACTAAAACCATGCGGCGCACACATAACCTAAGGGGTTAAAGTTTATCAATAAGAAACATAAACTGTGCTGTTGATAAGACACAGCAGGGAATGATATCATCATTTCCAGCCAGAGCTGCTAGAGCAGAGAGAGGTGGTCAGTAACCTAAAGAAGCTTGTGCTCAAAAGCAGGAGATAAAAACTGCTCTTACTCTAAAAGGAAGCAAAATCCGAACAGCAATGTATTTGGTAATAATCCTTACCTTTGCCCCCAAACTGTGTCTCTTTGGTTCCTAGCTGCATTATAGGTTACAGTGTATGTATTATTTGTAACTTTTTGTATTTTGGAACATAAATTTGCTTAGATTTAGATCCTTTTCGGGTTACAAGCAGTCCCCGACTTAAACCGTTCCGATTTACATCTGTCCCCTAGTTAGCAACAGAGATTTATGTGGCATGCTGGCACTTGTAGTTTCATGTTCCACAGCAGATAGTAGCCGTGGAACGACATGTTCCAGCATGCCACAGCAGCACATGAGCTGAAAGTAAGGTGAAAATCTTTTAAACAAAGGCACAGACAGCAAAATAAATGCAAAAACCTTTCCCTGCACTACACAAAACGAAGAAAAAAACTTTCGTGCTGGAGTTACATTTAATACATACACCTGTACCAACTTACATACAAATTAAGCTTAAAGCGGTTGTCTCACTACATCGATTCATCTCACCTCAGTCCTGTTTTCTTGGTTTCATTTTGAATTCAGTGGCGTGTTTACTGGCTTCTACTAGGCTGCAGTAGAAGCCAGGTCTGTAGCTATAGCAACCAGTGCTGGCAGCCTATCAGGAGAGATTAAACAGGTCTGTAGCTATAGTGACCTGAGGAGCTGATGCAGCCCATACAAGAGGGGATACCTAGGGATAGGTAGGACACTGTTAATGGACACATATTACAAAGTGACTTGTTTTTGCAAAATCTTTAACATAAAAAACAATCCTTGTAGTGAGACAACCCCTTTAAGAAAAAGCCAGTAGTCCCCATCCTATTCGTAACCGCGGGTATTAGTAAGTATACAGCTGTACATAAAATATCAATATTCCAAACAATAAACCATAAGTGTCCCTCTTTGACCATCCAATAAGTTGGGAGGTAAGAAAGTCGACTTTTTTTTATTAACATTTTTTTTTCCTCCATGTGACTCGGGTCTGAGCTGTGTGGAAAACCTTTCCATACATAAAGCTCTGAGTGAAGCCCTGGGTAACAGTTTTTTGTAAGCTAATACCTTCTTTCAGCTTGTGCAGCTTTTAATGCCAGGTGGTCCTAACTTCTAACATCTGTCTCCTCTGGGGAACGACTGTGTTGCTTTTGTATTGGAGAAGGGGAAATGCATCTAGATTTCATCCACAGATTCTCCATTCACTCCTCCTTTTGCATTTTCATGTTCCCAGTGCTATGCAGTAACTTGTTACTATTGCACTATTCGTGTTTGACAATATAGTCTTTATATTACATATAAGTAATAAGTCCCTTAACGCCGCAGGGAATTTTTTTTATGTAGTATACGTTTTTTCCTCCTCATCTTCCAAGAGCCATTTTTTTTTTCTTGTTTCCGTGGACATGTTAGGGCTTGTTTTGTTGTGAGACAAGATGTACTTTTTTAATGGTATTATGGACCGTATCATATAATGTTCTGGGAAACCCTATTTAAAATCACTTCTTTATGGGGAGGAATGTGAAAAAACACAATGGCACCCAAGCTGGAACTGGGCCACAGGGCAGCAGGGGAATCCACCAGTGACGTCTGGCCATGGCGGGCCCCTGGGCATGGCAAGTCTTATGCTTTTCAGTGAGAAACGCAACGTGCAAGAATCATGTACATGTTGATATAGGGTGGGCCCCCAATGAGCACCGGCCCTGGTGGGCCCCCAATAGGCACCGGCCCTGGTGGGCCCCCAATAGGCCCCCAATGGGCACCGGCCCTGGTGGGCCCCCAATGGGCACCGGCCCTGGTGGGCCCCCAATGAGCACCGGCCCTGGTGGGCCCCCAATGGGCACCGGCCCTGGTGGGCCCCCAATAGGCACCAAATAGGCCCCGGCCCCGGTGGGCCCCCAATAGGCCCCGGCCCCGGTGGGCCCCCAATAGGCCCCGGCCCCGGTGGGCCCCCAAATAAGCACCGCCCCTTGTGGCCCCCCAAATAAGCACAGCCCCTGTTAGGCCACCAATAGCCAACGCCCTTGTTGGGTTCCCAATAAGCAACGCCCCTGTTAGGCCCCCAATAGGCAACGCCCCTGGTGGGTTCCCAATAAGCAACGCCCCTGTTAGGCCCCAGGCCTAGTGCAACACTGGCTGCAACATTTATTTGAGGATTTTGTTTTTATGGAGTTCACTGTTGTTGTATAAGTGACGTTATCGGTATTCTGCAGGTTGGTGCAATTCCACTGCTACCAAACTTTTAAAGGTTTTGTTATGTTTTTACTACTTTTCCAAAAAATTTTTAATTTTTGAAATTTACGCCGTTTTCTGCTACGGTTACTCAATAACTTTTTGATCTTCTTTCTATGAACCTGGATGACAGCTCTTTTTTTTTTTTTTTTTTGTGGAATGAAGTCTAGTTTTTATTGGTCCTATTGGGAATACATGAAACTTTTTTTGATTCCCAATTTTTGGGAAATGCAAAATAACCAGAAAATGATTTTCTCACTGTGTGGGATAAATGGCTTTTATGTTTTAGTAATTCAGACTTTTATGAATGTGGCAAAACCATCTTTGTGTAACTTTTTTAATATTGTTTTAAGCTGTAAAAGTGGCAAAAGGGGATGTTTTTAACTTTAAGAAGATTTTAAAAAAAAAAATTTGTACTTGCAGTTTCCCTTCAGTACTTGACCTCTAGGGTACGCGATAATTTGTACACTGTTCTGCAATAATAATAATATATTGCAGGAGAGTGCACTGATATGACAGAATTTCATAGGAATAGTAATTTGGTGGCAATTTTTTGACAATTTCTTGTCACCCCACGATCTCCTTGTTGGAAGGAGCTTAATAATTATGTCGCCATGGCTGTGTGTGCGCTGTGGAATTTGAAGGGTTATAAGGTTGGGATCAGAGTAATCTAGCAACAGGTCCTGGCTATAATTAAAGGGCATTCCCATGAAGGGAAGTCCACTGTACAGGTCTGGTATCAGCTAGCTACGAGCCGAGCATGCCTGAGAATGAATAGGGTCATGCTTGCAGTTGTCCTCCCTATTTACCACTTTGGGTGCTCTCCAATATAGCAGAGCCCACTCGGCTATATTCGGAAGCTCCCATAGAAGTGAATGAGGAGGATGGCTACAAGCGCTGCCCTTCTCATTCTCATGTATGGTCGGCTTGCAGCTAGCTTAGAGCTGACCTGGACTTTTCTCCATGGGAATACCCCTTTAACAGCCATTACTTGCCGCATAGGGAGCGGGCTCAGCAAGTGAACATAACGGGGTTTTTGTTTGCTCTTTAAACGGGTTTTGGGTTAATAGACCTTGACGGCTTATGAAAAGGATAGACCATCAATGTACAGTAAGGGGGACCTGCACATGTTCCCAGATCAAACCCCCAAAACTCCCCGTTTTTAATGGAGAAGTGATCGTGTATGCTGTTACTCTCCATTCATTTCAATGGGAGTTACGAGTGGGACAGGCACCTATATGACATTGTTGGGCTAATCCTTATCAATATGCCATCAATGTCCGTGATGGACAAACCCATTTAAGGAATTTAAGGCTGGCATTTTTATCCATACCATAAGCTTTTTACGTGAATGGCAAATTTTTATGATTTATTTTAGCGCACCCTTGGTTCCAGAGCGCTGTACTATTGGGTTTCATACATAACATAGGTCAAACAAGTACAAAGGTGACAAATTAATAACCAACAACTGGTACAGAGGGAGAGAGGACCCTGCCCATGAGGGCTCACAATCTACAAGGAAGATGGGTAGAGACAGGAGGTGGGCGGCGGACATGTTTGTGGGATGGAGTAGTAGCAGTGGGGTTATTGTAGGTTATAGGCAAGCCTGAAGAGGTAGGTTTTCAGTTTGCTTTTAAGGCTAGTGAGAGTGGAAGAGAGTCTGATGTGTTGGGGCAGTGAGCTCCAGAGTATGGGGGAAGCACGAGAGAAGTCTTGGAGACGGTTGTGAGGAGCTGTAAGAGGAGAGCAGAGGAAGAAGGTCCTGTGAGGAGCGAGAGATTGCGTGAGGGGAGATATTTGAAATTTTGGCAGAAATGTACGGAGGGGAATGGTTATGGAGAGCCTTTTAGGTCATGGTTAGTAGCTTGAACTGGATTCGCTGGGCAATGGGAAGTCAGAGAGGGGAGAGGCAGAGGACTATCGAGGAGAGAAGTGAATCAGACGGGCGGCAGAGTTAAGTATGGATTGGAGGGGAGCGAGGGTGCTAGCTGGGAGGCCACAGAGAAGGAGGTTGCAATAGTCTAGGCGGGAGATGACGAGGGCATGGACCAGCATTTTTGTGCTATCAAAGTTAAGGAATGAGCAGATACGGGAGATATTTTTCAGGTGGAGGCGGCAGATAGAGGTGAGGGCTTGGATGTGCGGTTTGAAGGTCAGATTGGAGTCAAGGGTTATTCCAAGGCAGCGGACTTGTGGAGCCGGTGAGAGAGTGTAGCCATTGACTTTGATAGAGAGATCAGGTGGAGGGATAGAGTGGGATGGTGGGAAGATGATATTGATTCGGCCATGTAATTTTACGTCTACGGATGGAAACCGGATTGAATGTTACTTCTTGAGACCTTAAAGAGCAGCAGGTATAGA
The DNA here is from genome assembly GCA_025379985.1 of Phyllomedusa bahiana. Lineage (NCBI taxonomy): Eukaryota > Metazoa > Chordata > Amphibia > Anura > Hylidae > Phyllomedusa > Phyllomedusa bahiana. The sequence continues at coordinate 34,120 of JAODAL010014690.1, forward strand.
GGATGTCTCCCAGCTTTCTAATGCTCTTGGACCATAATAAATCCCTCTTCTATTGCACCAGTAGGAAGATTTCTTGTTCAGGTAAGACTTGGCTCCTATGAGAGCTGTAATGATAACCACGTTGGTTTTCTCCCGCTGTTCCCATCAAATCAGATTTCCATCAGTTTAAGGTCTCAGGAACCTGTATGTACATTTGTAGATTGAGAAATAAGTCTGTAATATAGACCTGCTACACGCAGACCGCAGGCTTCACCTCTGGTTTCCAGTGATGCCCGTGAATCGGGTCGTTTTTCCAGCTGTAGACGGCACAATGCCTCTTGAGAAGCCAATGCACCGCAGTGAAGCACCACTTGGTGGGCTAATGGATGATTTCCACACAAACATAGGAGTGCTTGTAAAGTGAGCTTAACATATTGATTGCCAAAAGCTCATTATCCAGGGTCTCAGGGAGCTTAATGATTAAGACACAACCTTAGTGCGTTCTCTTCTGTGTGTTTTTTTTACAGTTACACAAGGTATAGATGAACGTTTCAGGTTTCTTTAGACTTAGTTATATGGTTTGTAAGGATGAATAAAGAACCACATACATCCAGTTCAGCCTATTGCCCTATAGTGTTGATATAGACAGAGGCAAAAAACCCATATTGTCCTAATTGTAGGGGGATATTCCTTCCTGACTCCAATCTGGCAATCGGAATAAAGAGCTGGATCATGTTAGGATAGACGAAGCACCATTTTCTACATCGCAGATGTCATAGCCATGGTGCGGGGTAAGAAAAGAATGGACATTTGGAATATTAGATGAGTGAGGGACACTCTTTTTATTTATCCATCTCTTTTTCCAAAAGATGAGGCTCTAGAACAGGGGTCCCCAGCTCCAGTCCTCAAGTGCGCACCAACAGGTCATGGGTTCTGGCTTTCCTTAGCATTGGCCAGGTGATATAATTGTCAGTGCATTCTGTGGGAGATCCTGAAAACCTGACCTATTGGTGGGCCTTGAGGACTGGAGTTGGGAAACCCTCCTCTAGAACAAAGGACCCCCTCTATAAACTGTAATGACGCTTGTTGGCACAAACGATGGCCAACAAGGTGGACAATGACCAAGGCATGGATGGAGATGGAAGGAAAAATAACTTCAATCCAGAAGCAAGGCACTAAAAAAACAACTGACCCTAACAAGTCTTATCCTAACCTGTCCCTAAAGCTAACCTTAGCATACCCTATTCTACACCCTTCGGTATTTCTACCAATGTCCCTCACTAGGCTGGACCTACTCAAAAGTACCAGAGAACTCGGGAATAGAACACCATGCAAGACTGACACAGGGTAGAGAAGAATCATCAGAGGACTAGGGCCTGGTTCACATCTGCTCTGGAGGTTCAGTTTGGACCCTCCGTCACAGAGTTGAAAAGCTGACCCCATGGGATCTGTTCACTACTGTAACCCACGGAGCCCTATTAATTACAGTTGGCCTGTTGGGTTTCTGCCATGAAGTTCGTAGTTGAGACCGAGTTAGCTGATCCTGTGGGGTCACTTCTTCACCTCTGTGATGGCGTTTCCGAATGGAACTCCCAGTGTAGATGTGAACTGAGCCTGAAGACAGACAAGGCTTTATCAAACTGGGAAAAGATGGCTAACTAAAACAGGACTAAATGCTATGAGCTACCAAGGCACAATCTCTCAGCTACCAGTATAGACAGCAACCAGCCACAAAATGAAACTCCGCTTTATAGAGGGCTAACAACCAACCACTCCAACATAATCAATTTCACATGTGTGCATGTCACAAAACATTATTGGATGTAACAAATCCTAAATTTGCTTCTGACTCACTGAATCTTTAAGAAGCAATAGGGATATTAGCCAAGCCAGTATCACTCATCTGCATACAGCTGTTTCGGGGTTTTGCCCCTCTTCAGTGTAGAGCAGAACGATACTGGCTGGCTGAGTGGGAGGCAATGAGTAGCTCAGAAAGGGGGAATATCTCTCCTTGGGGAGGGCACCATATTGGGGGGGGGAGGGGGGTTTGGTCAGCTAATAGTCCATATAATTTGAGGGAGTTGCATAGCAACAGCGTTATCTGACCCAGTAAGCAGGTGAGGATAAAATGTTGGGAGAATTCCTGCAATTTGTAGCATAGAATTATATCATAGGCTGTATGAAACTGGGTTTGTTGATTAGACTGTAACATTTACTACTCTTCGGGCAGGTTAATATTGGCATTTTTTAAAACTTTGTTGTAGAAAATTAAGTTTAACCCTTTAATTTCAAACTACATCGATCAGTGTTTTACTACATCATATTAACATATTTTTTAACTTGTTATATAACCACAAAGAGCGACACAAATGTCAAAAAATATTTTATATTAACATTTTTTTTATTTCTTTATAATAATGTGTATATTTAAAAAAAATGTATTCAGATATTTTCATGTTTTTGATGTATTTTTATTTTAGGAAAGTGATTTGGTATCTGTGATGTGGATACATTATTTGGGATGTTATGTGTACATTTGGGATCTGATACTAGTGATTATGTTTTCATTGTGATACAGATTTGGGAATGTTGTGAACATCCATTGTATTTTATAGTGGAATAGCATATTCTTTATCATTGTCTTTCCACTAGATGGTATTGTAGTTTATATGCGCTATATATATTTGGCGCATGTAGGTAATTGTTTCTTATGCTTTATCTCTTGTGGACTTTGTTACTGTGCCTATAATACATATCGAGTTATTGTCTACTTTTTAGCTAGTATCAGTCCCAGGGTCTAGTTTTGTAGGTACGCGATTGGAGACGCCCTTATCGGGGCGAACACCCCATTTACTTTGGCTAGGTAGTTAGTGTGGTAGGGATAGGATTGTTCCCTCATTAGATTAGGATAGGTATTATTCTTTTTGGCACAATAGTGTTTTATTAATTTTATCATTAAAGGTTAAGTTTTATGTTTGCCCTAGGATTTATACCATTGTGTGTGTATTTGGTGTTTGCTTAGTTTGGTATATCCGGGGTTTGTGTATCAGTGTAGGATATAATTTTCCCCCTATTTCGGTTTATTTATATATTTTTATTTTCGTTTTTTTTTTTTATTCTATAAATTAAAAAAAAAATCCAGTTTATTTATATATTTTTATTTTCATTTTTTTTTATTCTATAAATAAAAAAATCCAGTTAGTTTATTTATATTTTTTTATTTCATTTTTTTTTTATTCTATAAATAAAAAAATCCAGTTAGTTTATTTATATATTTTTATTTTTCAATTTTTTTTTATTCTATAAATAAAAAAATCCAGTTAGTTTATTTATATATTTTTATTTTCATTTTTTTTATTCTATAAATAAAAAAATCCAGTTAGTTTATTTATATATTTTTATTTTCATTTTTTTTATTCTATAAATAAAAAAATCCAGTTAGTTTTATATATTTTTATTTTCATTTTTTTTAATTCTATAAATAAATAAAAAAATCCAGTTTATTTATATATATTTTTTTTTTCATTTTTTTTTATTCTATAAATAAATAAAAAAATCCAGTTTATTTATATATTTTTATTTTCATTTTTTTTTTAATTCTATACATAAAAAATCCAGTTAGGAAAAAAAAAAATCCCCACTGCTTAATTCAGTCGAGCGACAGATATTGTGCAGACCTCTGCCTGTCTCCGGCTTTTGTTGATATTAAACCCTCAGTATCTCCCATTAAAACGTCTCTATTTTGCTCTATATTGTTTAAATATAGCTTCCTAATGAAATGCCTTTTTATTTCATTCGGGCTGAATGCTTTGCGTTAAAAGTTAATTTGCAGTGTTATGCAAATTCTGTTTAACTTCAATCAAGTTTTTAATTATGTTTTTACCGCAGTAATTCCCATTTGATTTGTCATCTCCTGCTAAGTAGTTAACGGTTGCAGGAGAGGGGTTTTTATTTTTTTATTTAATTTTTTTTTCTTCTACTCTGGATTTCTAATACAGTCACCTGAAATAATTTCACACTCCTGGAAATTCCACTGCCTATTTATTGTGTATACACGCAGATTGGCAATTATGGAGGAAACCATGGAAGCATGCTGAATTTCTCAGTCCATTAATAATAGTTTTACAGAATACAACTTTGTGCGACACAGAAGCCTTACATGGCGGCATAGAAACCGGAACGAAATGGAGCCTTGGTTTTAATGAGTGATGATGGCTTATTTGGTGGATGAAAGGTTGATTGTTGGGAAGGGATTTCTAGTATTGTATTTTAATTATGGATCAGACCTTATTAATAGGCAAATACTGTACTCGAAGCCAAGTTACTAATTATGCCATACTGCTCACCATTTATGTTGTCTAAACACGGACTCTAGCAGCAAATTTACAGAAATGAAGTAAAATTTCGAATTTGAGTCTGAAACGTTGCAGCAGATGTGTGAAATAAAACTCTCATCCAAACTCACTCCACTGTGCCCTGTACTCATTAGTATAGTAGATGGATCATTGTATATACATATGGATTACAGTCATCCTGGGACAAGAACTCTGCCTGCAAGTGGATGCATTTTCTATTCCAGTCACCATCTTAGGGTGGGGTATTTACAAGCGAATGCTAGTAAATACCCTACCCTAAGGGTGCATTCACACGGTGCGGTTTTGGTGCGTTTTTGATGCGTTTTTTGGATTCGTTTTTTGTGCAACAATGTATATCATTAAATGTTGTGCCTTCCTGCACAAAAAACGCACCCAAAAAAACGCACCAAAAGCGCACCGTGTGAAAGCACCCTTAGGGTAGGGTATTTACTAGCATTCGCTTGTAAATACCCCACCCTAAGATGGTGACTGGAATAGAAAATGCATCCACTTGCAGGCAGAGTTCTTGTCCCAGGATGACTGTAATCCATATGTATATACAATGATCCATCTACTATACTAATGAGTACAGGGCACAGTGGAGTGAGTTTGGATGAGACAGTTTTATTTCCTCTGACTAGATATTGCCCACATCATATTGGTCATCACTCTACAGTGTTAAGGTGTGGGCACTGACTGTAAATTTAGCAGGGGCCACTACTGGATACTTAAAGTATGTTCAGATTCTCCTGATCCTCTGCTGTTGTCTAGTATAGTATGAGAGGAGCTGAAGGGACCATGTTTCTGAATACATGTTTGTTTAGCTGTTTTTTACTCTTAATATTGTATAGTCCTTTATTAAACATATTGTGATGCGTACTGCTGGAGGTTCCCTGGAGGGGCGGTACTGCTGGAGATTACCTGGAGGGGCGGTACTGCTGGAGATTACCTGGAGGGGCGGTACTGCTGGAGAGTACCTGGAGGGGCGGTACTGCTGGAGATTACCTGGAGGGGCGGTACTGCTGGAGATTACCTGGAGGGGCGGTACTGCTGGAGTGTCCTTGGAGGGTCAGTACTACTGTAGGGTCCCTTTGCGGGGTTGTACTGCTGGATGAGCAGTACTGGGCTGGACTGTCCTGGGAGGGGCAATACTGCTGGAGGTTCCCTGGAGGAGCGGTACTGCTTAAGGCTTCATGGAAGGGTGGTACTGCTTAAGGCTTCATGGAAGGGCGGTACTGCTTAAGGCTTCATGGTAGGGCGGTACTGCAGGAGGGTCCTTGCAAGGTCAGTACTGCTGGACGGTCCTTTGAGGGGTTGTACTGCTTGAGGTTCCCTGGAGGGGTGATACTGCTTGAGGTTCCCTGTGAGGGGCGGTACTGCAAGAGGGTCCCTGGGGGGCAGTACTGGAAGAGGGGTGGTACTGCTGGAGGAGCAGTAGTGCTGGAGATTCCCTGGAAGGGTGGTACTGCTGGAGGGTCCTTGGAGGGTCAGTACTGCTGGAGGGTCCCTTTGAGGGGCGGTACTGCTGGAGGGTCCTTGGAGGGTCGGTACTGCTGGAGGGTCCCTTTGAGAGGCAGTACTGCTGGAGGGTCCCTTTGAGGAGCAGTACTGGAAGAGGGTCTCTTTGAGGAGCAGTACTGGAAGAGGGTCTCTTTGAGGGGCAGTACTGGAAGAGGGTCTCTTTGAGGGGCAGTACTGCTGGAGGGTCCTTGGAGGGTCAGTACTGCTGGAGGGTCCCTTTGAGAGGCAGTACTGCAAGAGGGTCCCCTTGAGGGGCGGTTCTGCTGGAGGTGCAGTACTGCTGGAGGGTCCTTGGAGGGTCAGTACTGCAAGAGGGTCCCTTTGAGGGGCAGTATTTCTCAAGAGGGCTTGGTCACATTTTTTTTTAAATATGAAAGAAACTGGTAATGGGTAGGTTGGGGTGTGTGTTGGGGAGGTTAATGCTTCGCCTGTATGGGGCCCTGAAATGACTTGCGGCCTCCCTGCTACCTCTCATCTCGCACACAGTAAGTGCAATCATTTATTCCTATGTCATAATAAGGAATTATCTGAGATTGGTTGTGACCTCTGCTAGACGTCTGCCTGGCTCATCCTGCTCCTCTGAACCTCTGTTACCAGAGGGGGCTGCGTTTTTGTCCTGATCCTTCGCTGAGCCTTGCTATTTAAATCCCATAATAGGAGGCTGAGAATCTTTCTTCCTTCCCTGTAATGAATTTTGTGTGCACCTCCTGCTGGGAGATATCTCTTGTGTCAGTCAGTATTTGGCACCACAGACACGGGGGCAGCTTCCCAGCTATGCAGAAAGTGGCAGCCTCAGCAAATCCTTATCCTGTTGGTGCCCGTTCCGGGCTAATGGACTATGTCTCACTATTTGGAGGAAGTCCAGAGCCCAGCAACGGCGCAGCCTTGTCACATCCGATTTCTCTACAAGCTTTGAGAAAGGAGGTTCGCCTTCGTAAAACAAGGAGGCGATCAGAACGGCGCACACCATTTCACTGCCTTGGTACTCGAGCGTAAAATGTCACGGCTTCTTTGTGGTCATCAGGCCACTGATTCACTTAAAGGGAATTAGTCATTGTTTAAGTCCCATTTTTATGTTAAACACATTTTTTAGGAATTTTTGGGTTTTTTATATTTTTCATATCACTTTCAATATTTTGTAATAATTCTTAAGTCCTGCAGTTTTCACTTTGGCCACTAGGCCTTGTTTGCACTGCTTTAACAGCAGTCAGAGAGATGCTTTACAGTAGCTTCATGCACATAGACGACTTAAAGGGGTTTAGCAATGATGTAATGTTGACGTGGGATCCTCCAAAACGGGTATTTAATCACTTTTCTAAATATATGTGATTACAAAAAGTGAAGCCTGTGAGAGCTACAGCATTGCTCAGTCCCCCTTAGTTTCCTGACAGTTTACATAAGACACGACCAGGAGCCGATCTGGCCGGGCTTGCTGCTGTATGCACTTCTTTTCTGATGACAGGGAACATGAAGGAGCTTGCAAGGGACTGGGGAGAAAAAGCAGTGAATGAGCCTGTGTCTTTTGTATAGAGAATCCACTGGTTCTAATGTAATTATTTGTGTAAACATTGTAGATGTTCCCTGCCACTGCGTCTCTGCTCAGACCCCCTTTCTCAGCATGCTGTGTTTATCTTTTCTGCTGAGCAGAACAGGTAAGGAACTGACTTCTTGGCAAAACCCCTTTAAGATTGATTCAGTCCCATTCACTTCTATAGGAGAGTTTTCTAGTCCTGCTCTGTGACCTGGGAAGATGTCACTGCAGGGAGGTGAAAGGGTGAACTGTGACAATCTCCTCTTTGACTGGTGGATCCTGTGTTATCTATTCCCCACTGGGGTTCTCCTTTCAGTTTGACCCTCTTTGTGCTGTTTAATGAGCAACAAACTGGGATCTTTCTGTAAGAACAGGAAGTGTCGGGACTTTTTTTTTAGGCCTTAGTGGCCAAGTAAAAACTGCAGTACTTATTAATTATTAAAAAATATTCATTGTGATATGGAAAATAAATAAAAAGAAATATAACTAAAAATTCTTTAAAAAAATGTGTTAAACATAAAAATGTGAGTTAAACAATAAGTCCTTTTTGATGGCACATTCCCTTTAAGGCTATGGTTGTATAGAATGCTTTATCAAGTTAGTTATGATGACAAAATCTCATGACTCTACACAGGTACATACAAGAGTTTATAATCGGAGGTTCTCTTGCAGAGGTGGAGCTGGACCTGTTGTACAACATACACCAGTGGCAACCAACAAAGCCCCATTGACTACAATGGGTTCATCAGGTTGCCCCTATGGAATCCCTCAGTGTTGCACTGTTTTTCCATCCTTCCCAGCAGAACTTGCGATGGAGGTCACAAACTGAACCATCTTCACAAATGTCGAGTCCTTGTTTATGAAAACCTAGTGTAGAATACAGCATCATAATAAAAAGGCAACATTTTATTGGTAATTCATTAAAAATACAGTGGAGCTAACAACGCTGACGCATTTCAGGCTATTACAGCCCTTAATCGTGCTTCCAGGACCCAATCTGTCTTTGTGTCCTGGAAGTGATGATGAAGTGGCTCCATAGGGCCCTGATATCATCATCATCATCCAACCTGTCTGGGATTACATAAAGAGACACAAGGATCTGAGCAGCTTCATCGACAGAAGATGTGGGCTTAGTTCTCCAAGATGTTTGGAAGAGCCTCCCTGCCCCCCCCTCCCGTCCTGCATAACTGTGTTGAAATTACTACTGTAGAAGAATAGGCAAAGGGAGGTCACACACAAAACTGATTTAGATTTGGTTTTCTCTTTGCGTTTTGTTAATTAATACAAATGAACTATTAACACCTCCATTTCTGGACATTTACAGCATTTTTTCCACCCTTACCTAAGACTTTTGTACAGCACTGTATGCCTGTATTTTTCATATATTTATCTCTCTCATATCTCTCTCATATCTCTCTCATATCTATCCCATATCTATCTATCTCATATCTATCTATCTCATATCTATCTATCTCATATCGATCTATCTCATATCTATCATCTATCTATCTATCTCATATCTATCTTTCTCTTATCTATCTATCTCTATCTATCTATCTCATATCTATCTATCCCATATCTATCTCTCTCATATCTATCTATCTCATATCTATCTATCTCATATCTATCCCATATTTATCTATCTTAAATCTATCTATCTCCCTATCTATCTATCCTCATATCAAACTATCTCCAATCCCATCTATCTATCTATCTATCTATCTCCTATCTATCTATCTCCTATCTCCTATCTCCTATCTATCTATCTCCTAAACTATCTTTTCTCCTATCTATCTATCTCATTATCCCATCTTATCTTCATATCTATCCCATCTCATATCTATCTATCTCATATCTATCTATCTTTATATCTATCTATCTCATTTTCTCTCTATCTCATATCTATCTCTCTATCTCAAAATCTATCTCTCTATCTTTATATCTATCTCTCAATCTCTGTCTTTATATCTATCTCTCTATCCTCTATCTCATATCTATCTCTCTATCTCATATCTATCTCTCTATCTCATATCTAGCTCGTATCTAGCTCGTATCTAGCTCGTATCTAGCTCGTATCTATCTATCTCCTATCTATCTATCCCATATCTATCTCCTATCTATCTATCCCATATCTATCTCCTATCTATCTATCCCATATCTATCTCCTATCTATCTATCCCATATCTATCTCCTATCTATCTATCCCATATCTATCTCCTATCTATCTATCCCATATCTATCTCCTATCTATCTATCCCATATCTATCTCCTATCTATCAATATATATATATATATATATATATATATATATATATATATATATATAATAGATATCTATATGAAATAAATATATATATATAAATTATGTATATGTGTGTGTGAATATGCATTCAGTCATTTGCTGGCATTCTTCATTGTGTCTGGTTATAGACCTGCTTAGGACCATCTTTCTTGCAGCCACCCGCATTTCAGGAAACAATATATTTAAGGAGACGAAGCAGAGAAGAGACGGAGGCTTTAATGCAGCAGTCAGTTCATAAATCTGCCAGTTTCCTAGGACTAGCTCCAGCGCCCTGTACATGTGGAGCCATTATGCAGTGCACCCCCCTCCACTTCAGCCAGACCCTTGAGTTGTCTGAGCCCAGGGCTGCCATCAGTCATCTATTAACTGTTCCAGGACCCCATACATCCAAATCAAATGAGGCCCCCACCCATTACTAGTTCCTATCCTTTTAACATATCACTTTGATTAGGGCCCCTGACGGTAGTACTGTCTGTACCGCCCTATTGGTACGCCTGTATGAGCCTCTTGCAGGGGGTTAACTGCTGGTCTGGGTCCATTTATACTAAACTGCATTTGGCCACCAGTTTCTAGTGCACGGAGGCTTATTGTTGTGTATGTAATACAGCCAGAGATGGAGCTATTCTCAGTGGTTCACCTTGCCAGGGGCCACTCCGGAGTCGTGCATGCTCCCATTATGGGCCAGTCTGAGCTGAGCACAACCTTCTTAGCATTCTGCACAGAGGCTCTCCGGGGCTCATTTAGAAAATCGTTGCATGTCCTGGAGAGTCTATGGTGGGACCATCCCTTTAATAGTTTACCTTGTATTGCATTGATGGTTTGGGTGCATATTCATTATACAACAGAACATGTACAACAATTCTCAGTAATGGTTTCATATCGGGGCTATCGGTCTCCTGCACATGTATGGCGCTATGATACGTCACCGTGCAGTGCATAAGGCTGAATTGCATTGCTGCCAATTTTTCATGCAGTTTTGCATGCAAAAAAATTGGCAGCGGGTTACGGAACCAGCTATGCGGATAGGATTTTACAGATCCTATGCCCACGTGGCATATTTGCAGTTTTTGTGCCCAATCAGTTGGCATTCCAAACGTGGTCCTAAAGCTGAATTTAGAGGCAGATTTCAGCCTCCATATAATATTTGAAGAGAAACAGAGTTGTGTGCACTGCAATGCAGTTTGCAGTCCATTTCAGCGCAGAGTGTGCTGCAGAAACAGCATCTGAAACTGTCATGTGAACCTACCCATAAAGGAATGATCCCTCCATGCTGTTTCACAGAGCCTGCCCTTCACCACCAGCTTCAGGCTCCAACTTCCTGTTCAGGCTATAGCCAATTATCCGGCTTCAGGATTTCTGTTCGTGTTCAGGCTGTGGGTGGTTCTACAGCTTCAGGCTCACACTTCCTGGTTCAGGCTGTGGGTGGTTCTACAGCTTCAGGCTCACACTTCCTCTTCAGGCTGTGGGTAGCTCTACAGCTTCAGGCTCGCACTTCCTGTTCAGGCTGTGAGCAGTTCTATAGCTTCAGGCTGTGGGCGGTTCTACAGCTTCAGGCTCACACTTCCTCTTCAGGCTGTGGGCAGTTCTATAGCTTCAGGCTCCCACTTCCTCTTCAGGCTGTGGGCAGTTCTATAGCTTCAGGCTCCTACTTCCTCTTCAGGCTGTGGGTGCTTCTACAGCTTCAGGCTCCCACTTCCTCTTCAGGCTGTGGGTGCTTCTACAGCTTCAGGCTCCCACTTCCTGTTCAGGCTGTGGGCAGTTCAATAGTTTCAGGCTCCCACTTCCTCTTCAGGCTTTGGGCAGTTCAATAGTTTCAGGCTCCCACTTCCTCTTCAGGCTGTGGGCGTTCTACACTCAGGCTCCACTCCCTTCAGGCTGTGGCGGTCTACAGCTTCGGCTCACACTCCTCGGTTCAGCTGTGGGTGGTTCTACAGCTTCAGGCTCACACTTCCTCTTCAAGGCTGTGGCGGCTCTACAGCTTCAGGCCCCACTTCCTCTTCACTGGCAGTTCTATACTCAGCTCCCACTTCCTCTCAGGCTGTGGCGGTTTCACAGCTTCAGGCTCCCACTTCCTGTTCAGGCTGCCGGAAGTTCTATAGCCTGATAGAGCAACATTGATGATGGAGGGGTCAAAACAGCAGGGCAGAAGCCTACCCAGCTCTAAAGGATTAAAGTTTGTCAGTAAGAAAGATAAACAATCTCCTGTGCTGGTAATAAGACACAGCTGAAGGAAACGTCACCATCCTGCTGTAGCCGAGGGAGGTGATCAGTAACCTTGGAAAGCTGGAAATAAGAACTGTTCTAAATCTGAGAGAAAGCAAAATCAGAACAGCAATGTATTCGGTAATCGGCTTTACCTCTGCTTATATGTTTAAAGCTAATCAATGTGGGGCAGGTACCCCTTTAATATTCATAAAACACAGCACTGTGAAGCCCCTGCTGGCTTTGCTACTCTTCTCCGTTCCAGGCAGGGTTAATGTGAACTATTTTCTGGATTTCAGGCAAAATAAGATTGTCTTCCTTTTTTTTTTTTTTTTTTTTTTTCCAATCAGTATATTTCAAGTGTGCGGCTGATAAACTGCTCTGCATACGGCTTCTATCTGTGATCAGCTAACAAAAGCCAGGAGAGATAGACGGCACGCTTGCCTTTAATGTCTCCCTTTGGCAGCTCTAATAGATCTTTGCAGCACTGTAGCGAGCCAACCCTAGAGCTAGCCTCACCGCCCGCTTCAGATCACGCTGCACATGTCTCCTGCTGCAGGTAGCCCCATTTGTTTATTGAGCAGCAGGAGTAGAGGATTTATTAGTAAAGCATTAAGCTTGCTAGTTATGGGGGGGGGGGTCTCCAAAGAGAAATCTGGCTGTGTGTCTGCAAGTCTGGCTCACTTCTGATACGAGTCCAAGGTAAAATGAGCAGCAGAGATGTTAAAAGCGGCCTTGTTTCCCATCGTGGCGAGCGGCAGACAGAAGCAGCACTGTGCTCCCCGCCGGCTGCTCTTCTCAAAGTTACATGATTAGCGGCCACATTCTGAAAGCCGCAGTGTAACGGGGAACTAACGCGGTGTAACGGGAATTCTCCAGCAATGTCCATATCCTATCCTCCTATAGAAACTTGTAGATTTTGTTATTTTTTTGGGGGTGATATCTCTTTAAATGGGCATTCCCATCTCATTGATTAGCTATAAACATGTAGGCAAAGGTAATTGAGGAGTATTTCCAAATACATTGCTGTTCTGATTTTGTTTCCTTTCAGAGTTAGACCAGTTCTTATCTGCTGCTTGTTTACAAATGGTTTCCTAGGATACCGACCACCTCTCTGTGCTCTGGCAGGGGTCATTACAATTTTGCTCTTTTTTAAAGAGATACAGCAGGTTATCTATCCTGCTTGTTTATAGATGGTTTCCAAGGATACCGACCACCTCTCTGTGCTCTGGCAGTGGTCATTACAATTTTGCTCTTTTTTAAAGAGATACAGCAGGTTATCTATCCTGCTTGTTTATAGATGGTTTCCTAGGATACCGACCACCTCTCTGTGCTCTGGCAGGGGTCATTACAATTTTGCTCTTTTTTTAAAGAGATACAGCAGGTTATCTATCCTGCTTGTTTATAGATGGTTTCTGAGGATACCGACCACCTCTCTGTGCTCTGGCAGTGGTCATTACAATTTTGCTCTTTTTAAAGAGATGCAGCAGGTTATCTATCCTGCTTGTTTATAGATGGTTTCCAAGGATACCGACCACCTCTCTGTGCTCTGGCAGTGGTCATTACAATTTTGCTCTTTTTTAAAGAGATACAGCAGGTTATCTATCCTGCTTGTTTATAGATGGTTTCCGAGGATACCGACCACCTCTCTGTGCTCTGGCAGTGGTCATTTCAATTTTGCTCTTTTTTTTTTTTAAAGATATACAGCAGGTTATCTATTCTGCTTGTTTGTAGATGGTCTCCTAGGATACTGACCAGTTCTTTGTGCTCTGGCAGTGGTCGTTCCAGTTTTGCTCTTTATTAAAAGATACAGTAGGTTATCTATCCTGCTTGTTTATAGATGATTTCCGAAGCTAATGACCAGCTCTCTGTGCTCTGGCAGTGGTCATTCCAGTTTTTCTCTTTAAAAAAAAAAAAAGATACAGTAGGTTATCTATTCGAGGTTACCAATCACTTCTCTGTACCCTAGCCTTGATTGTTCTAATTTTGCTTAATTTTAAAAGATAAAGCAGGTTATCTATCCTGCTTCTTTCTACATGGTTTCCGATGATGCTGACCACCTCTCAGTGCTCTGGCAGTGGTTGTTCCAGTTTTGCTCTTTTTTTTTTTTTAAAGATACAGCAGGTTATCTATCCTGCTTGTTTATAGATGGTTTCCGAGGATACCTACCACCTCTCTGTGTTCTGGCAGTGGTTGTTCCAGTTTTGCTCTTTTAAAAAAAAAAAAAAAAAAAAGATACAGCAGGTTATTTATTCGAGGTTACCGATCACCTCTCTGTACGCGAGCCTTAATTGTTAAAATTTTGCTTAATTTTAAAAGATACAGCAGGTTATCTTGCTTGTTTCTAGATGGTTCCGCTTTCTGTGCTCTGGCAGTGGTCGTTCCAGTTTTGCTCTTTTTTAAAAGATACAGTAGGTTATCTATCCTGCTGGTTTATAGATGTTTCCGATGTTACCGATCACCTGGCTGTACCTTAGCCTTGCTCATTCATTCTAATTTTGCATTATTTTAAAAGATAAAGTAGGTTATCTTATTTATTTATTTTTTTATTGGGATTAAAATGATTTGGCAAACCCCAATATTTCACCCCTCATCCTTAATTAATCCCTCATGAATTCATAAAATATAGTTAATATACTGTGCCACCAAGTTTATAAAGTTTACCAAAAGTTTCCTGGGTTACCGACCACCTCTCTGTGCTTTTTAGCCATGGCTGTTCTGATTGTGCTTCGTTTTCAAACTTAGTGCAGGTATCCATCCTGCTTGTTTATAGATAGTTTCCGAGGCTACTGATCACCTCCCTGTACCCTAGCCTTGAGCATTCTAATTTTGCTAGATTTTAATAGATAAAGCAGGTTATCTATCCTCGTTTATAGATGGTTTCCGAGGTTACTGATCAGCTTTGTGCTTTAGTAGCAGGAGGGGGCACTAAAGCAGAAAGATAGTTGGTAACTTAGAAAACCATCTATAAACAAGCAGGATAGATAACTTGCTGTATCTTTAAAATGTGTTTGGTAATGGTCTTTCTTTTCCTTTGCTCACATGATTTAAGCTCATCGGTGAGATGGTAATTTCCTCGGTAACGCAACCTTTACAGCTGAGCTTATAAAATATATTGATCTTTTATTATGTGTATAATAGCCATGTTTTATTTTGGACATAAATCTGATTGACTTGTGTATTTTTTTTTATTTATTTTTTTATTTTTTTTACCACCCAAGTCTAATGGGTGTAAAATGATTAGCAAAATCCCAATACTTCACCCGTCATCCTAATTTCATTAAATATAGTTTATATACTCTGCCCCGAGTTTATGAAGCTTAAGGTTCATTATAATATTATTTAAAAGTTCGTTATACGTTTTATGTTTTTTTCAGAGTTTTTTTTAGACTTGTTGATTTAATTGTATTTTTTTTTATTTTTTTTTTTTACGGTTTGTGTGAATTTTTTTAAGAAACTCAAACCGAGCCGACTGCTTGTTACACAGCTTGTTAAACTCACTAAGCACTTATAACGAACTTCATGTTCGGAGCCTTTAGGTTTGGAATGTTCTCCTCAGCGTATGGATTTAATTCACCTCTGGGTTATTTAATGAGCTCCTTTCCATGTGTATGAAGGTCTGCAGAGAGGAAGGGAGATGAGAGCCGGGTGGGGGAAGGCGGCTTCTGTGTTGCTTAGAACAAAAGTAGTTCACAGACTTGAAAAAAACATATGGTCCTCCCTGTCTGGCTTGCTTTTCTTTTCCCTTCTCTTCCGTCCAAGACAAATTCAACGTTTTTTGTTTTTTTTTCTTAGAAGAACATCTCAAAGTCAAATCCGTTGTAGAAATCTCTCAAATGTCATAAAATTCCAATGGTAGAGTGAAGGACCCTTGATTACATCGGTGGAGTGGGTTCTTGGGTTGTCCGCCGGTGGAGTGGATTCTTGGCTTGTCCGCCGGTGGAGTGGGTTCTTGGGTTGTCCACCGGTGGAGTGGGTTCTTGGGTTGTCCACCGGTGGAGTGGATTCTTGGGTTGTCCACCGGTGGAGTGGATTCTTGGGTTGTCCGCCGGTGGAGTGGATTCTTGGGTGGTCCGCCGGTGGAGCGGATTCTTGGCTGGTCCGCCGCTGGAGCGGATTCTTGGCTGGTCCGCCGCTGGAGCGGATTCTTGGCTGGTCCGCCGCTGGAGCGGATTCTTGGCTTGTCCGCCGCTGGAGCGGATTCTTGGCTTGTCCGCCGCTGGAGCGGATTCTTGGCTGGTCCGCCGCTGGAGCGGATTCTTGGCTGGTCCGCCGCTGGAGCGGATTCTTGGCTGGTCCGCCGCTGGAGCGGATTCTTGGCTGGTCCGCCGCTGGAGCGGATTCTTGGCTGGTCCGCCGCTGGAGCGGATTCTTGGCTGGTCCGCCGCTGGAGCGAATTCCTGGCTTGTCCGCCGCTGGAGCGGATTCTTGGGCCTCAAATAAGACTGTAACAATATTAAAGGGGCGTTCTAATGTCAAATATTAATAGCATATTGATCAGATATGCCAGGGTAGATGCAGGTCTACCCTCTGGGACCCTCAGCTATTTTTAGAATGGACCCCTTGGTGTTTACAAGATGCAGAATCGAGAGGAGGTGGTGATTGGGTGGCGCTCTCCTGTTGCGTCCCCGGTGGCATCTCCGCGTGCCTCCCCGGCGGCCTCTCCGCGTGCGTCCCCGGCGGCCTCTCCGCGTGCCTCCCCGGCGGCCTCTCCGCGTGCGTCCCCGGCGGCCTCTCCGCGTGCGTCCCCGGCGGCCTCTCCGCGTGCGTCCCCGGCGGCCTCTCCGCGTGCGTCCCCGGCGGCCTCTCCGCGTGCCTCCCCGGCGGCCTCTCCGCGTGCGCCCCCGGCGGCCTCTCCGCGTGCGCCCCCGGCGGCCTCTCCGCGTGCTCCTCGGCGGCCTCTCCGCGTGCCTCCCCGGCGGCCTCTCCGCGTGCCTCCCCGGCGGCCTCTCCGCGTGCCTCCCCGGCGGCCTCTCCGCGTGCGTCCCCGGCGGCCTCTCCGCGTGCCTCCCCGGCGGCCTCTCCGCGTGCCTCCCCGGCGGCCTCTCCGCGTGCCTCCCCGGCGGCCTCTCCGCGTGCCTCCCCCGGCCCCTCTCCGCGTGCCTCCCCGGCGGCCTCTCCCCTCGGGTCCGCGTGCCCTCCCCGGCGGCCTCTCCGCGTGCCTCCCCGGCGGCCTCTCCGCGTGCCTCCCCGGCGGCCTCTCCGCGTGCCTCCCCGGCGGCCTCTCCGCGTGCCGCCCCCGGCGGCCTCTCCGCGTGCCTCCCCGGCGGCCTCTCCGCGTGCGCCCCCCGGCGGCCTCTCCGCGTGCCTCCCGGCGGCCTCTCCGCGTGCTCCCCGGCGGCCCTCCGCGTGCCTCCCCGGCGGCCCTCCATCCGCGTGCCTCCCCGGCGGCCTCTCCGCGTGCCTCCCCGGCGGCCTCTTCCGCGTGCCCTCCCCGGCGGCCTCTCCGCGTGCGTCCCCGGCGGCCTCTCCGCGTGCCTCCCCTGCGGCCTCATCCGCGTTGCCTCCCCGGCGGCCTCTCCGCGTGCCTCCCCGGCGGCCTTCTCCGCGTGCCTACCCCGGCGGCCTCTCCGCGTGCCTCCCCGGCGGCCTCTCCGCGTGCCTCCCTCGCGGCCTCTCCGCGTGCCTCCCCGGCGGCCTCTCCGCGTGCCTCCCGGCGGCCTCTCCGCGTGCCTCCCCGGCGGCCTCTCTCCGCGTGCCTCCCCGGCGGCCTCTCCGCGTGCCTCCCGGCGGCCTCTCCGCGTGCCTCCCCGGCGGCCTCTCCGCGTGCCTCCTCGGCGGCCCTCTCCCGTGCCTCCCCGGCGGCCTCTCCGCGTGCCTCCCCGGCGGCCTCTCCTCGTGCGACCCCGGCGGCATCACCGCTTGCGTCCCCGGCGGCCTCGCCGCGTGCGCCCCCGGCGGCCACACCGCGGGCATCCCCTGCGGCCTCTCCGCGTGCGCCCCGGCGGCCTCTCGCGTGCGTCCCGGCCCTCTCGCCGTGCCTCCCCGGCGGCCTCTCCGCGTGCGTCCCCGGCGGTCCCTCCGCGTGCCTCCCCGGCGGCAGCCCCGATTGGGTCCTCGGTCACATGCTGTGTGCAGTCAATCACGGGCCACAACGTCACACGTGCTCTTCCATCCCTGTTCTTTGTGCCTAATCTCTCCTGGGGCCACATAAAATGTGTTGGTCTACCTTGAGTTTTCTACCTGTGCTGTAAGATAAAGGGACTACATGGACTAACATGACATTGGCATATTTTTATCTCAATGTAATTTTTTAATATAGATTTTACTTTTGTTGGGTCAGAAATAACTCGACCACCCTTTCCGTGTAAGCCAGGCTTCTAAAAACATTAATGCTCTTTTTGCATCACATCCTAGGAAATTTATTATCCTGTCCATTTTTTATTACTTTCTAATTGGCTAATAAAGGTTTCAGTATAATTGGCCAAAAAAATCAAAGTTACGACCGGTCATTACACAAGACACTTTATCTCTGAATTTCTATAGACAAAATCTCGAATATGACCGCTTTCCAATGATTACTGAAACACATTAGAGGAACGCGTGCCAGGGCTTATTCTCCACTCCATGGCTACAATACAAGTATAAAACACACAGGACGTACATGGGAAATTAAATAAACCATTTATTGTATTATAGCTCGGAATAAAAATAATTCGGAGTAACTTCGGTAATGTTTAGGGCACCAGCATATGTCACTGCACTGTACAGCGACCATAGGGCTCACAATCTAGTTTCCTTATTGACATACACATTGGTGCTAATTTCACAGCGCACCAAATTACCCTTGGTGGGTTTTGCTCCATTTCTGTTACTATTAAAAGACGTATGATGGAAGCTTTTTGGGGTGTTTTCATACTTCCAAAGAAAAGCACGGAGAACACAGCGCCCCAATGTACAGGGAACTCCCATAGAACAGAATGGACAACACAGTGCTCCCCAGAACTGGGAACTACCATAGAAAAGAATGTAGAACACAGTGCTCCCCTGAAACCTGGGAACTCCCCACAGAACAAAATGGAGAACACAGCGCTCTCCTGTACTGGAAACTCCCATAGAACAGAATGTATAACACAGCGCTCCCCTGTACTTGTAACTCCCATAGAACAGAATGTAGAACACAGCGCTCCCCTGTACTGGGAACTCCCATAGAACAGAATGGAGAACACAGCGCTCTCCTGTACGGGGAACTCTCATAGAACAGAAAGGAGAACACAGCGCTCCCCTGTACCGGGAACTCCCATAGAACAGACTGGAGAGTTGTGTGTAAGTGTGACCGGCTCTATATTCTGATACTAGGTTTTTCGGGGCTAGTTTTTCGAGATGTAGGTCACATCTGATCATACAACCCCTTCTAAGCATGTAGATTATATTAACATTTTAAAAAGGTTTTTTTTGCTACAGTAAATTAAAGGCTATTTTTCTTAGCTGCAGTAAGGACCCTGGGATTGGTTTCATTAGCTCTGGTGCCATTTGCATGCGGGTGCTGTGTCCCGGTGTCATTAGTGCGGGGTGCGGGTGCTGTGTCCCGGTGTCATTAATGTGCGGGTGGGGTGCTGTGTCCCGGTGTCATTAGTGCAGGGTGCGGGTGCTGTGTCCCGGTGTCAGGGTGCGGTTGCTGTGTAGTGGTGACTTTTGCGTGCGGGTGCTGTGTCCCGGTGTCATTAGTGCGGGGTGCGGGTGCTGTGTCCCGGTGTCATTAGTGCGGGGTGCGGGTGCTGTGTCCCGGTGTCATTAGTGCGGGGTGCGGGTTTCCCGTGTCCCGGTGTTTATTAGTGCGGGTGCGGGTGCTGTGTCCCGGTGTCATGGGGGGCGGGTGCTGTGTCCTGGTGTCATTAGTGCGGGGTGCGGGTGCTGTGGCTTGTTGTCATTAGTGCGGGGTGCGGGTGCTGTGTCCTGGTGTCATTAGTGCGGGGTGCGGGTGCTGTGTCCCGGTGTCATTAGTGCGGGGTGCGGGTGCTGTGTCCCGGTGTCATTAGTGCGGGGTGCGGGTGCTGTGTCCCGGTGTCATTAGTGCGGGGTGCGGGTGCTGTGTCCCGGTGTCATTAGTGCGGGGTGCGGGTGCTGTGTCCCGGTGTCATTAGTGCGGGGTGCGGGTGCTGTGTCCTGGTGTCATTAGTGCGGGGTGCGGGTGCTGTGTCCCGCTGTCATTAGTGGTGGGGTCGGGTGCCGTGTCCAGGTGTCATTAGTGCGGGGTGCGGGTGCTGTGTCCCGGTGTCATTAGTGCGGGGTGCGGGTGCTGTGTCCCGGTGTCATTAGTGCGGGGTGCGGGTGCTGTGTCCCGGTGTCATTAGTGCGGGGTGCGGGTGCTGTGTCGCGGTGTCAGGAGTGCGGGTGCTGTGTCCCGGTGTCATGGGTGCGGGTGCTGTGTCCCGGTGTCATTAGTGCGGGGTGCGGGTGCTGTGTCCCGGTGTCATTAGTGCGGGGTGCGGGTGCTGTGTCCCGGTGTCATTAGTGCGGGGTGCGGGTGCTGTGTCCCGGTGTCATTAGTGCGGGTGCTGTGTCCCGGTGTCATTAGTGCGGGGTGCGGGTGCTGTGTCCCGGTGTCATTAGTGCGGGGTGCGGGTGCTGTGTCCCGGTGTCATTAGTGCGGGTGCTGTGTCCTGGTGTCATTAGTGCGGGTGCTGTGTCCCGGTGTCATTAGTGCGGGTGCGGTGCTTGTCCCGTTTTCATTAGTGCGGGCGGTGCTGTGTCCCGGTGTCATGGGTGCGGGTGCTGTGGGCCCGGGGTCATTAGTGCGGGGTGCGGGTGCTGTGTCCCGGTGTCATTAGTGCGGGGTGCGGGTGCTGTGTCCTGGTGTCATTAGTGCGGGGTGCTGTGTCCTGGTGTCATTAGTGCGGGGTGCTGTGTCCCGGTGTCATTAGTGCGGGGTGCGGGTGCTGTGTCCCGGTGTCATTAGTGCGGGGTGCGGGTGCTGTGTCCCGGTGTCATTAGTGCGGGGTGCGGGTGCTGTGTCCTGGTGTCATTAGTGCGGGGTGCGGGTGCTGTGTCCCGGTGTCATTAGTGCGGGGTGCGGGTGCTGTGTCCCGGTGTCATTAGTGCGGGTGCTGTGTCCCGGTGTCATTAGTGCGGGTGCTGTGTCCTGGTGTCCGTAGTGCGGGGGGTGGGTGCTGTGTCCCGGTGTCATTAGTGCGGGTGCAGTGTCCCGGTGTCATTAGTGAGGGGTGCGGGTGCTGTGTCCCGGTGTCATTAGTGCGGGGTGCGGGTGCTGTGTCCCGGTGTCATTAGTGCGGGGTGCGGGTGCTGTGTCCCGGTGTCATTAGTGCGGGGTGCGGGTGCTGTGTCCTGGTGTCATTAGTGCGGGTGCTGTGTCCTGGTGTCATTAGTGCGGGGTGCTGTGTCCTGGTGTCATTAGTGCGGGGTGCTGTGTCCTGGTGTCATTAGTGCGGGTGCTGTGTCCTGGTGTCATTAGTGCGGGTGCTGTGTCCCGGTGTCATTAGTGCGGGGTGCGGGTGCTGTGTCCTGGTGTCATTAGTGCGGGGTGCGGGTGCTGTGTCCTGGTGTCATTAGTGCGGGTGCTGTGTCCTGTGGTCATTAGTGCGGGGTGCGGGTGCTGTGTCCTGGTGTCATTAGTGCGGGGTGCGGGTGCTGTGTCCCGGTGTCATTAGTGCGGGGTGCGGGTGCTGTGTCCCGGTGTCATGGGTGCGGGTGCTGTGGCCGCTGTCTGTTGTGCGCAGGCTGCTCGGTGTTTGGCATTCTGCACTGTGTGGTTATAATGAGCCCTTGTGCTGTGATTCATAGAAATCTTGGAGAGCAATGAAAGGAGGAGGTGGATTATAAAGGTCCTACAGTTTCTCCCACCCTTTCCTTCCACCTCCTAAGGGTTTGAGAGATCAGCGTTAGGAGGGAAATAGCTGTAATTGTTTAATTTCCACTTATCTGCAGGAATGAAACAATCCGGCCCATTATTATTATTTTTTTTTTGCTTCTAGTTTAGCTGGGTGTTGGGATGAGTGCAGCGCACTCTGGTGCCAAGGTATTGCTGTTATTTACAAATCACGTGCCATCCCCATAAGGAGTAGGTGCACGTTTTGGAGCTAAAATGGTAATTAAAGTGGTGTAATTCACCCAAATGAAAAACAAATGTGTCCTATTGACGAGATGTGATACAGGAAAGCGTTATTGTAGCTTGTTACAATCAATCATGTTGCAA
Source organism: Phyllomedusa bahiana (assembly GCA_025379985.1). Lineage (NCBI taxonomy): Eukaryota > Metazoa > Chordata > Amphibia > Anura > Hylidae > Phyllomedusa > Phyllomedusa bahiana. The sequence continues at coordinate 56,163 of JAODAL010014690.1, forward strand.
CTATTATTTGTCGCATTATCAATAATAATAGCAATAAAACCAAAAATATTATTATTATTTCTTATATTTTATTACTACTACTCCAATTATTATTTCGTAATAAGACTGGTACCAGCAGAGGGTCTTAGACCCCACCATCGGTGCCAGCAGTATCCTTACCCTAAAACAGTTGCCAGCAGAGTATCCTCACCCCAAAAGAGGTGTCAGCAGAGTGCTCCTTCATCATGACTGGTGCCAGGAGAGTGCACTCGCCCTGTGGCTAGTGCCAGAAGAGTGACCCCACCCCAAGACTGGTACCAGCAGAGATCCTAAAACCCCTTTAAACACCGGGGCCAGTAAGAAATATTCATCACCTTTTTATCCTTACCCCAAAACAGTTACTAGCAGAGTGCTCCTGCATCATGACAGGTGCCAAGAGAGTTCCCCTACCCTGTGGCAAGTGCCAGAAGAGTGACCCCACCCCAAGACTGGTACCAGCAGAGGGTCCTAAACCCTATCACCGGTGCCAGTAGAGTATCCTAACCCCAAACCAGTTGCCAGCAGAGTATCCTTACCCCAAAACAGGTGCCAGCAGAGTATCCTTACCCCAAAACAGTGGCCAGCCGAGTATCCTTTCCCCAACACAGTTGCCAGCAGAGTATCCTTACCCCATAACAGTTGCCAGCAGAGTATCCTTACCCCAAAACAGTTGCCAGCAGAGTATCCTTACCCCATAACAGTTGCCAGCAGAGTATCCTTACCCCATAACAGTTGCCAGCAGAGTGTCTTCGCCCCATGACTAGTGCCCTGACCCCATGGAGGCAGGCTGCCAGAGTGCTCCCTTTATAAGCAGAGTAGGATTTTACTATATACATACAAACCCTTCTCTCTCTGGGAGAATCACCTGCTCTGCCAGGAGTCTTGGATCACTCTCCTGGTTTCCCTGACCCTCTGGAAGAGAACTCGTGTTATTTCACCATTCGTGTGTATATTCCTATGTATAGTCTACTTTATGATACATACCAGTGGTCTGCACACTGTGGCTCACCAGTTGGCACTGCCTACCGTCTACCCTCCCAGTTGCCATGCTTGGGCTTGTTGTTTCAGCTGGCGAGCCCCAGCCCTGTCTGCTTGTTATTGCTTCAGTGCAGGGGAGATGAGCAGCTGCCAGAAGCCTCTAGCGCTGCTTATCTCCACATGAAACAATAAGAAAAATCCATCTCGTCCACCCCAAGATCCCCCCGTCGGCAGCCCACGAGCGAGGATCATGCAATAGATGTTGTGAGATTGACTATTGGGGTCTGGCAACAACAACAAAAATATTCCTGATGCTGGATATGGTGAGCTTAATAGGAATGACACCAGACCTGGAACAGCAGCTTTGAGTTAGAAGTTCAAGAGCCCAAACAGAAAAACTGCGCCCGAAGGTTAAAACAACTAATGCGGTAATGCGAAAAAAATGCCTCGTCTACTGGCGCTCTCGAAAACTGGTGTAAATGTAAGCGGGGGGACGGCAGCGACTCTGCTGCAGTTTATGGAGCTGCGCTTTGCTGTAGACCAGGGTTATATGGATGACAGTCATTTTCCGGTTTAATAGCTGCCGAGTGAAACCTCATCAGTTGGTAAACGTATAGAGAACTTTATTTTTACGTCTGCTAATTTCGCTCGCTAGCACCGTATTGCTTGCACTGTAAAACGTCGCTATCGTTTCATTACTGCGCGCATGGTTTTAAGTGCTGCTTGTATATCTTTACAAAGTCATGAGGAAGCGGCACGGTGGCTCAGTGGTTAGCGCTGTTGTCCTGCAGCGCTGTGGTCCTGGCCTCCAATCCAAACAAGGACATGATCTGTCTGGAGGTTTTATGTTTACTCTGGTTCGTTGTAGGTTTGCACCAGGTCACACCGACATAATTTGGACAGAAGTGGGGACCGACCCCTGATTGACCAGGAATGATGCCTGCACCCCCTGGTAATGCCCCAGAATGCCTCAGACTGCCAGGGAATGACCCTGGGTTGTTTGGAAATGCCTCCCAACCAACTGTGAATAACCCCCAACTGCATAAACCACTCTCAAACCAGTTGGTAATGCCCCCTGACCACTTGGGAACGCCAACGAACCAGCTGGGAATGACCCTGGGTTGTTTGGAAATGCCACCCAACCAGCTGCGAATGACCCCCCCCCAACTGCCTTAAACACACTCAAATCAGTTGGTAATGCCCCCTGACCACTTGGGAATGCCAACGAACCAGCTGGGAATGACCCTGGGTTGTTTGGAAATGCCTCCCAACCAGCTGTGAATGACCCCCAACTGCATAAACCACTCTCAAACCAGTTGGTAATGCCCCCACACCAGCTGCAAATGACCCCCAACTGCATGAAACAGTCTCAAACCAGTTGGTAATGCTGGTTCGTTGTAGGTTTGCACCAAGTCAGACCGACATAATTTGGACAGAAGTGAGGGCCAAAATTATATGGGACCGACCCCTGATTGACCAGGAATGCTGCCTGCCCCCCCTGGTAATGCCCCAGAATGCCTCAGACTGCCAGGGAATGACCCTGGGTTGTTTGGAAATGCCTCCCAACCAGCTGCGAATGACCCCCAACTGCATTAAACACACTCAAAGCAGTCGGTAATGATCCCAAACCAGCTGAAAAAGCCCCCGGACTGCTGGGAGACTCTAGATTACCTGGAAATGCCTCCCAACCAGCCAGGAATGACCCCCAACTGCCTTAAACACTCTGAAACCAGTCAATGCCAGCGGACTGCCTGAGAATGCCCCCTAATCAGCTAGGAATGCCCGTGGATTGCTTGGAATGCCGTCCCAACTAGTGCGAATTGACCCCCGACTCTTGTTTAATACACACTCAAACCAGTCGGTAATGACCCCAAACCAGCTGAAAAAGCCCCCAGACTGCTGGGGAACACCCCCAGACTTCCTGGTATGGGTCAAATGAGCCGCGTGGGAGTGACTCTAGATTGCCTGGAAATGCCTCCCAACCATCTGGGAATGACTCCAACTGCCTTAAACACTCTCAAACCAGTTGATAAAGCCATCGGACCACCTAGGAATGCCCTCAAACCAGCTGGAAAAGCCCCCAGACTGCTGGGGAACACCCCCCAGACTTCCTGATAACGTCACCAAACCAACTGGGAATGATCGTGGATTGCCTGGAAATGCCTCCCAACCAGCTGGTAGTGTCCCAAACTGCCTTAAACACTCTCAAACCAACTGGGAATGCCCCCAAATCAGTTGGAAAAGTCCTCAATCTGCTGGGAAACACCCCTCAGTCTTCCTGGTAACATCACCAAACCAGTTGGGAATGTGCTGGGATGGCTGCGGAATTCTCCTTTTAGGGCAGGGTTGGCACAAGCCCGGACTCTTTGTGGTCTAGTTGTGCACTGTACGTTCAGACCTTCTTCAGGTGCTGTAGATTTCTCCCACCATGGGCATAACTAGGGCCCAGTCTGCTAGGACAACGTTGTACTTGTTTTGTAGGGAATTGGTGGCTTCCTGCTTTTCAGCCCTACTATCTGGCTTTCCTGGTGGTGATAAATGATTTTGTTTCCTGTCCTTGTTTTGTGGGGGCCCTTTCCGGTTTGCTATGGGGCCCTGTGAATACTGCTTGTGCCTCTGCCCCCAGACTTTTTTGGCTTCCTATGAAGTTGACCCGAGTTGGAGAGACTGGTGGGGACAGAAACTGGTGAATGGTGACAATCTTTGTACAGCGCAGTGGAATAGGTTAGTGCTATGTAGGCAACAGACGACTATTAATATGAAGCTGCCCATAGACTTGAGATAAGTATCTACTCCAGAAACTGGGATAAAAAGCTGTCCGACACATCTGGAGCCTCTTAAGTCTGAGATTGGACGTCGGGCGTACACCAAAGACATTTCTGGGAGCTTACATAACGCCTCGTTTTTAGTTGTGCAGGATTTCACAAAATTCACCCAGGTCCCTTCTCTTTCCCTCTCTGCTTTCCTTCCCTTTTTTTTTGCTATTAACCCCAGTTTCCTCAAATTTCCCTTGTACGGTCCACACAGCCACGGAGCATTCACACTGGTAAAATGGACAGTAGATTACAGTACTGCAGGAGAGGGTGAGATTCTGCACCAAATAGCATGACAATTAAAACTCATGATGACACAGTTATGTGTATATTTTTCTGCAAAAAAAATCTGTAGCAATTGGCCCTATCCTATCCCAGCTGGACTACTTAGTGCAATCATCTCCCACATGGAAAATCTTCTTTCCGTTACATGAGGAAGCAGAAGAATATGAAGAGCCCGCACCACTGATGGCAGACTATTTGGAGCGTGCTTCGCTTTTCCCTCACCTTAATTTTAATAAATAGCAAGGTGGCTCAGTGGTTACCACAGTGTGGCATGGTCGCCCAGTAGTTGGCATAATGGCTCGGTGCAGGGCGGCGGCTCGGTGTTTGGCACAGTGCAGCGCGGCGGCTCGGTGTTTGGCACAGTGCAGCGCGGCGGCTCGGTGTTTGGCACAGTGCAGCGCGGCGGCTCGGTATTTGGCAAAGAGCAGCGCAGCGGCTCGGGGGTTGGCACAGTGCAGCCCGGCGGCTCGTCGCTTAGTATAGTGCAGCCCGGCGGCTCGTCGCTTAGTACAGTGCAGCCCGGCGGCTCGGTCGGTTTGGCACAGTGCAGCGGGCGGCTCGTCGGTCACAGTGCAGCGGGCGGCTCGAGTTGCAATGCAGCGGGCGGCTCGTCGTTGGCACAGTGCAGCGCGGCGGCTCGTGCTTTGCACAGTGCAGCGCGGCGGCTCGTCGGTTGGCACAGTGCAGCGTGGCGGCTCGTCGCTTGGCACAGTGCAGCGCGGCGGCTCGGTGTTTGGCACAGTGCAGCGCGGCGGCTCGGTGTTTGGCACAGTGCAGCGCGGCGGCTCGGTGTTTGGCACAGTGCAGCGCGGCGGCTCGGCGGTTGGCACAGTGCAGCGCGGCGGCTCGTCGGTTAGCACAGTGCAGCGCGGCGGCTCGTCGGTTGGCACAGTGCAGCGCGGCGGCTCGTCGGTTGGCACAGTGCAGCGCGGCGGCTCGGCGTTTGGCGCAGTGCAGCGCGGCGGCTCGGCGTTTGGCGCAGTGCAGCGCGGCGGCTCGGCGTTTGGCACAGTGCAGCGCGGCGGCTCGGCGTTTGGCGCAGTGCAGCGCGGCGGCTCGCCGTTTGACACAGTGCAGCGCGGCGATTCGGTGGTTTCCCCGACTCCAGTAACATAGAGCTAGGTTAATCTGGAATTTAGACTGCGAGCCCCAATGGGGATGATGACAATCTTTGTACGCCGCTGCAGCATAGAACAGCGCTATATAAACGAGTTAAACAAACAAACATAAAATATATAAATTGAATGACAGCTTCTCTTTGCCCCGTAGCTATGCAGCTTCCATGAGCCATCTAAAAGCACATTAGCAGTCTGTTCATAGACCAATGATTAGCTCATTTGATGACTGCAGGACGGCATATCCAACATATCCTATCACAATTACTAGCACTGCAGCTGATGTGGGCGCACAAAGAATGGAACTGCAAATTGGTGGTCGAAGTAATTACCAGAATGATGCTGATGAGCTGATTTATCCAACCCTATATTTGTGCACATAGCTCGAAAAGCCTTGACTCACAAAAGGGTTAACTTGAGGGGACAAAAAGTTGCACCAACCATATACTTGTGCACACTTAGGAGCGCGACAATTCTAAATTCACAAAAGGGTTAACTCGTAGAACCAAACATTTCCACCAACTCTCTATTTGTGCATGCTTAGAAATTCGGCAAACTTGGCTCACAAAAGGGCTAACTCGAGGAGCCAAATGTTTGCACCAACCCTATGTTTGTGCGCGCACAGAATCTGAAAAGCTCTTAGGTCACAAAAGGTTTAACATGACGAGCCACACTTTTGCATCAAACTTATATTTGTGCACACTTAGAAGCTCGGCCACTCTTGGGTCCCAAAGGGATTAACTCAAAAAGCCAAACATTTCCACCAACCATATATTGGTACATGCTTGAAAGCTTGGCAATTCTTGGTTCAGAATAGGGTTAGTTGTCAGAGCCAAACATTTGCACCAATTTTTTACTTGTGCACGCTTAGAAGCTCAGTCACTCTTGGCTTACAAAAGGGTTAACTCGCAGAGACAAACATTTGCACCAACCATATATTTTTGCTCACTTCGCAGCGTGATAATTTTAGATTCACAAAAGGGTTAACTTGCTTAGAAGCTCGGTCACTCTTGGCTTACAGAAAGGCTAACTCGAGGAGCCAAACATTTCCACCAACCTTATATTTGTGCACGCTTCGACGCTCGGCCACTCTTGGCTCACAAAAAAGGTTAACTCGCAGAGGCAAACATTTGCACCAACCATATATTTTTGCACGCTTCACAGCGCAACAGTTTTAGATTCAAAAAAGGGTTAACTTGCAGAGCCAAACCTTTGTACCAACCCTGTGTTTGTGCACGCTCAGAAACTGAGGTCACAAAAAGGGTTAACCTCATGAGCCAAACTTTTGCACCAACCTTATATTTGTGCATGCTTGAAAGCTTGGCAATACTTGGTTCAGAAGAGGGTTAGTTGTCAGCGGCAAACATTTGCACCAATTTTTTACTTGTGCACGCTTAGAAGCTCAGTCACTCTTGGCTTACAAAAGGGTTAACTTGCAGAGCCAAACATTTCCACCTCTCTGTTTGTGCATGATTACAAATTTGGCAAATCTTGGCTCACAAACGGGTAACTTGGCGAGCAAAACTTTTGCACCATTCTTATATTTGTGCACGCTTGGAAATTCGGCCACTCTTTGCTTCCAAAAGGATTAACTCAAAAAGCCAAACATTTCTACCAATGCTATATTTGTGCACGCTTGGGAGCTCGGCAATTCTTGGTTCACAAAAGGGTTAGTTGGCAGAGCAAAACCTTTGTACCAACTCTGTATTTGTTCATGCTTGGAAGTTCGGTCACTCTGGGCTCACAAAAGGGCTAACTCGAGGAGCCAAACATTTGTACCAACCCTATGTTTGTGCACGCTCAGAATCTGAACAGCTCTTAGGTCACAAAAGGCTTAACTTGACGAGCCAAACTTTTGCACCAACCCTATATTTGTGCACGCTTCGAAGCTCGGCCACTCTTGGCTCACGAAAGGGTTAACTTGCAGAGGCAAACATTTCCACCAACCCTATATTTTTGCACACTTCACAGCGCAACAGTGTTAGGTTCATAAAAGGGTTAACTTGACGAGCCAAACATTTGCACCAATCTTATATTTGAACACGCTTAGAAGCTCGCTCACTCTTGGCTGAAAAAATGGTTAACTCGATGAGCCAAACATTTGCACCAACCCTATGTTTGTGCACACTCAGGAGCTCAATAGCTCTTGGCTCACAAAAGGGTTAACTTGACGAGCCAAACTTTTGCACTAACCCTATATTTGGGCACGCTTGGAAGCTCGGCCACTCTTGGCTTCCAAAAGGATTAACTCAAAAAGCCAAACGTTTCCACCAATGCTATATTTGTGCACGCTTGGAAGCTCGGCAATTCTTGGCTCACAAAAGGGTTAAGTCGAGGAGCCAAACATTTGCAGGGCCTGTTGGCAGTTCCTAGTGGCAGATCGACTGCTCTCCTCTCGCGTCCCACTGATAGCGCACTGCTGAGGTGTAGATTCATGACTTGTGTTCCCTCCACCCCTCCAGTGGAACAATTGGGGCATTGTCTGAGAGGATCTGCTCTCAGAAAATGTTCTACTGTTCACAGGCATCCTCCTCAACTTTCTCTGAAGAGAACATAAAGCTGCCTTGGTGTGTTGAAAGTGCTAGGGAGCAATGTTTTATTAGGAAATGATTTTCCAGGATTTTTGTGGAGCACGTAGGGTGGAGGGAGCGCTCATCCTCCCTGACCTTGTGTTTTGCCTTAAAGACATTCTGTGCTTTGAGAAGAGAAAGAACCTTTTTTTTTTTCTAACCAGCAAAAGAACAGTGCTAGCTGGAAGACGGGACCTGCAAATATTTTACTTTCCCGGCTATTAATGTGGCACTCCTAATTTATTGGGCAGAGGATGGTTTTTTATCACATTTATCCTAGTAAAGAGGTGAGGCTCTTCTCACATTGTGCTCATATTGCCCATTTAATCTATGTGCTCCTGGTGCATACAGCTAAAGGGGTTTTCTCCCCTTGCAGTTTCACAGAGCCAAAGGCAGCTTCAGACTCACATTTCCTGTTAAGGCTGTGAGGGGTTCTACAGCTTCAGGCTCCCAATTCCTGTTGAGGCTGTGGGTGGCTCTACAGCTTCAGGCTCCCATTTCCTGTTGAGGCTGTGGGCGGCTCTACAGCTTCAGGCTCCCATTTCCTGTTGAGGCAGTGGGCGGTTCCACAGCTTCAGGCTCCCAATTCCTGTTCAGGAAGTGGGTGGTTCTACAGCTTCATGCTCCCACTTCCTGTTCAGGCTGTGGGTGGCTCTACAGCTTCAGCTCCCACTTCCTGTTCAGGAAGTGGGTGGTTCTACAGCTTCAGGCTACCAATTCCTGTTTAGGCTGTGGGTGGCTCTACAGCTTCAGGCTCCCACTTCCTGTTCAGGCTGTGGGAGGCTCTACAGCTTCAGGCTCCTACTTCCTGTTCAGGAAGTGGGTGGTTCTACAGCTTCAGGCTACCAATTCCTGTTTAGGCTGTGGGTGGCTCTACAGCTTCAGGCTCCCACTTCCTGTTCAGGCTGTGGGTGGCTCTACAGCTTCAGGCTCCCACTTCCTGTTCAGGCTGTGGGTGGCTCTACAGCTTCAGGCTCCCACTTCCTGTTCAGGCTGTGGGTGGCTCTACAGCTTCAGGCTCCCAATTTACTGTTCAGGTTGTGGGTAGTTCTACAGTTTCAGGCTCCCAATTCCTGTTCAGTCTGTGGGTGGTTCTACTTCTTCAGGCTCCTGCTGTTCATAACTATTCCTGTTACACTGATAAGACTCCAGGAGATTTATAATGTGTACTATACAAGGCAATATGGTTCTAAAGGGTGAAAGCTTCTCATTTAGTTAAGTAAACAAAGTATTGATAGAGATAAGGCTCTGCAGGAGGTGACTCGCCATGGATATCCTGACTGACGGCAGCATGGAGCAATGATAGATGAGAGAGCAGATAGAGGTGGTCAGTAACTAAAGAAACGTGTGGCTCTAAGAGGAGATAAAATCATCGTTATCTCCTGAACAAAGCAAAATCACCACAGCACTGTATTTGGTAATGGTCTTCATTTACCTTTCCTTACATGTTAAAAGCAAATCATTGTAGTGAAAAAAAACCTTTTGATGCATCTATTACTTGTTGGAGTTCAAAAGAAAGTAAATTTTTCTTCCCTTTCAGGGGCCTAACAGCAAAGGGGGTTCATTGTCACATTAAATGCAGCAAAACTTGTCTTCAGTGCCAACTGTGTCTGTAATAATTTCATCTACATCTTGCCTAAGCTACATTTAACAGCATTTAAAGAGATGCTTTACAGCAGCTTCATGGACATAGGAGCCTGTGAACAGGAGCCGACCCATTGACTTCTATAGGAGAGTGTTGTGGGCATGCTCTGGCCTGGGCATACAGCTGTTTCAGGATGTTTGTCCCTCATCAGTGCAGAGCAGAGCGATACTGGCTGGCTGTTTGGGAGGCAATGAGTGGCTCAGAAAGAGGAACATCTCTCCTTGCTTAATAGAGAGCCTGTGAACAGGAGCCGACCCATTGACTTCTATAGGAGAGTGTTGTGGGCATGCTCTGGCCTGGGCATACAGCTGTTTCAGGATGTTTGTCCCTCATCATTGCAGAGCAGAGAGATACTGGCTGGCTGTGCGGGAGGGAATGAGTGGCTCAGAAAGAGGAACATCTCTCCTTGCTTAGTAGAGGGCAAAAAGGCAATTCAAACTCTACACACCATTTGGTGCTTTCCATGCCTCAAGGAGAAATGTTCCCCTTTCTGAGCCACTCATTGCCTCCCACACAGCCAGCCAGTATCGCTCTGCTCTGCACTGATGAGGGACAAATCCTGAAACAGCTGTATTCCCAGGCCAGAGCATGCCCACAACATTCTCCTATAGAAGTCAATGGGTCGGCTCCTGTTCACATACTCTCTACTAAGCAAGGAGAGATGTTCCCCTTTCTGAGCCACTCATTGCCTCCCACACAGCCAGCCAGTATCGCTCTGCACTGCACTGATGAGGGACAAACATCCCGAAACAGCTGTATGCAGATGAGAGATACTGGCTTGGCTAAATATCCCTTTTGGTTTCTCAAGACCCACTGGGTCAAAAGCAAATTGAGGATTTGTTACATCCAATAGAGGGTGCTTGAGCTTCTTAGCTCCTTTCCCATAATGCCATGTGGAAGAGTGAAATCTGCAGGAAAATCTGGTGTATTTTCCACTGTGATTATACTGAATTGCCCCTATTTCGGTTCCCTAATAGCCACCTACAAACTTTAATATATTGAATATATTTATATATTTCCCGTGGGCTCCTCTTAGCAAAGCAATTTATAAATTGAATCTTATTGATAAACTAGAACCCATCAATGCAGCAGAAATTGATCATTGTTCATTTTTCAGCGGCAATGCTTTGGTTCCCAAATGGCTTTGTGCCTCATAAACATAATTCATTTGTAGCACGACCATTATGGCTTGATGTGGTCAAGGTCGGCTTCTACCACAACACAATGGTCAGACTCCCCAACAGGAAGGTAAGGTAACAAGGTGGTAAGAGTATGAATGTTGCCTAAATTTTTTTTTAAATATTTGTAAGAAAATTTGTACAATTTCCATTCCAACAACAAGTAAAATAATATCACAACAGAAAATTGCTCCAAAGCTCAAATGTATTTGTCTTGCTGTTTCTTTTAGGAGAATGGATTTAGACAAGTGAAGGACGAAAAGGAAGCACTAATAGCTGGAAGGGAAAAGTGCGTTGGGAAATGCAGGTGAGATTCTCCTGATTGTTGGAAGGGATGTGGGAAGTTACACGAAGGCTGAATTTTTTTATATTGTTACTTTAAACATGTGGGAATAAACTTTTGCGTTCTGTATAATGAATTGAAGTAACAATTTGTATTTGGCAAATCGATTCTTTGCTGATCTCCCAGTGGCCGCACATTTCTCCAGAGAAGACCACTTTGCGGGTTGTGGTCTTAATGGGACATTCTAAGACACAGAGGGAGAGGAAGTACTGGGAATTTTAAATGAATGCGCAAAATTTCAAACTCTGCAAATGGGCTTAATATTCATGCTAGTTTCATGTCTATGTATGAACTGTGAGGGTCACAAATCACACCTGATATCTAAGAGATAACAGCAAGAATTACTGATCCCTCCTGTCACGCCTCACAAGTTTCCAGATTGTTTATTTCTTGACCTGTTGTAAATAACTCCTACTTATTGCATTTTATTTTTAAAGATTCTAAGTTAATTTGAAGGTCCAGGTCTTTTGTATATAAAAAGTCTGTGAATTTTCAGTTTCTTTTATAACATCATGTCTGAAGAAGAGAGCTAGTACTCTGGAAAGCTCACCATGAAATATACTCAGCCTCTAAAAGGTATCGCCTGATTTCTTCACTCTTCTACTTCTTTGTTGGTCAGAGCAAACCAATTGTAACTAATTTGGATTAGAGTGCCTAGTGGGTGAATGTTACGGCTGATTGTTGGCGCTCCAATGTTGGGGCTGATTGTTGGCGCTCCAATGTTAGGGCTGATTGTTGGCGCTCCAATGTTGGGGCCGATAGTTGGCGCCCAATGTTGGGGCTGATTGTTGGCGCTCAAATGTTGGGGCTGATAGTTGGCGCTCCAATGTTGGGGCCGATCGTTGGCGGCCACTGTGGGGGCGGATTGTTTGCGCTCCAATGTTGGGGCCGATTGGTGGCGCTCCAATGTTGGGGCCGATAGTTGGCGCTCCAATGTTGGGGCCGATAGTTGGCGCTCCAATGTTGGGGCCGATAGTTGGTGCCCAATGTTGGGGCCGATAGTTGGCGGCCGATAGTTGGGGCCGATAGTTGGCGGCCGATAGTTGGCGGCCGATAGTTGGCGGCCGATTGTTGGCGCCCAATGTTGGGGCCGATTTTTGGCGCCCAGTGCCGCGGCCGATTGTTGGCGCCCAGTGCCGCGGCTGATGCTCGGCACCCATTGTTGCTGTCGGATCTTGCCGGCATCCTTACAGTTACTCTTTATAACTACATATACTGCAATCTTCCTTTGACTTTCTGCCACCTTCTCTGCTTTCATTCCTTATAAACAACCCCATGCGTACTCTTAAGTGACCCACCATGCCCAAGGCCCTCCGGAGGGTCTGCTCTGCTCCCCTGTGGGTCAGTCTAAGCCTGACCATATCATTGGGGTTTGTGTCACTTTACCCTTGTAGATGCCAGATACACCTTCACGTCCTTGCAGATGAGACACAGATAGGACATTGACCTGAAATGCTTTTCTCGGAAGATGCTGGAGTGACGCGCGTCGGTCAGATCATGAAAGGGCCCGGAGCCAGTCAACATGAGATGAGCCTCTAATTCAAGAGAAGAAATGAATACAGTATGTTAGCCAGGAAAGAAAAAAGAAATCTGCTGATCACTGAAGTGGGGGAGGTGGAGGAGGTGCAGGCTCCCAGTGCCTGACTCCTGAAATAAAATATTTCTCTCTGTGAGAAATGCAGGTCCTCGCAGGTCACATGGTCTCATTTCGCTGGTGGAGAGGAGAATGCGTTCTGTGGTATTTCCTGAGACTTCATAAACAGCGGAGGAACATGAGGGGGTTGGGGAGGGAGGTTGAGGATGAGAGAGGTTACTCCGGGAGGGGCAGGAGACAAGGTGGCAGCACTACTGCATTGCTTTATGGTCTATAAAATGTACAATCACATAATCGTGCCAAGATCTGCTGTTTAAAGGTCACTTCCATTCAACAAGTTCTACGGGCGTCTTCTTTATTTCACCGAGAGAAGACGCTTTATGGAGAGAGATAAATTACTTAAGTAAATAGGAGAATGTTCCTTGATCCGAAAACATAGTGGCTCTTCCTATCACATTTTGGGACTTCCACCAACCTGGCCTACTTTGAGTGGCGCCTCAATTTTGTTTGTTTTCGAAGCCTGTTTAAAGGGGAGTCCAAAAGTTAAAAATGCTCATTAGTAGTTTGGGGATGATAGAAAATAGGGAGCATAAAATAAAACTTAACTTTTAAAACCACTCATGGCTGTGCCGCTTTGGTCCCTGTGCGCCCGCTGATGATCGGCACTCATGTAATGTTGGAGCCTATCGCAGGCCTCACTGCTCACGTGCCATGTTTCATCCCTGCAGTCTGTGGAGGACCAGTTAGACCTCATCAGTTGGGATCTCTAGTAACTGGGGCGGCAGTCTATGGAGGACCAGTTTGACCTCATCAATTGGGATCTCTAGTAACTGGGGCGGTGGTCTGTGGAGGACCAGTTTGACCTCATCAATTGGGATCTCTAGTAACTGGGGCGGTGGTCTGTGGAGGACCAGTTTGGCCTCATCAATTGGGATCTCTAGTAACTGGGGCGGTGGTCTGTGGAGGACCAGTTTGACCTCATCAATTGGGATCTCTATTTACTGGGGCAGTGGTCTGTGGAGGACCAGTTTGGCCTCATCAATTGGGATCTCTAGTAACTGAGGCGGTGGTATGTGGAAGACCAGTTTGGCCTCATCAATTGGGATCTCTAGTAACTGGGGCTGTGGTCTGTGGAGGACCAGTTTGGCCTCATCAATTGGGATCTCTAGTAACTGGGGCGGTGGTCTGTGGAGGACCAGTTTGGCCTCATCAATTGTTTTGTTCAGGAAATAAAGAAGATTTTATATACTGCTAGTGCACATAAGTTTCTCTAGGTTACCTACCACCTCTCCCTGCTCTCTCCCATTGCTCCAAGCTTCCGTCAGTCATTCCAACCATCGTAAGGCACTCCCCTGTACAAGGGAGAGCTGTGCTCACCCTACTGTTCTATGGGAGTTTCCAGTACAGGGGAGCGCTGTGTTCTTCTTTCTGTTCTATGCGAGTTCCCAGTACAGGGAGCACTGTGTTCTCCATTCTGTTCTATGGGAGTTCCCAGTACAGGGGAGCGCTGTGTTCTCCATTCTGTTCTATGGGAGTTCCCAGTACAGGGGAGTGCTGTGTTCTCCATTCTGTTGTATGGGAGTTGTTTAATATAGGGAAGTGCTGTTTTCCATTCTGTTCTTTGGGAGTTCCCAGTAAAGGGGAGCACTGTGTTCTCCATTCTTTTCTATGCGAGTTCCCAGTACAGGGAGCACTGTGTTCTCCATTATTTTCTATGCGAGTTCCCAGTACAGGGAGCGCTGTGTTCTCCATTCTGTTCTATGGAAGTTCCCAGTACAGGGGAGCGCTGTGTTCTTCATTCTGTTGTATGGGAGTTGTTTAATATAGGGAAGTGCTGTTTTCCATTTTGTTCTATGGGAGTTTCCAGTACAGTGGAGCGCTGTGTTCTCCATTCTGTTCTATGGCAGTTCCCAGTACAGGCGAGCACTGTGTTCTGTTCTATGGGAGTTCCCAGTACAGGGGAGCGCTGTGTTCTCCATTCTGTTCTATGGGAGTTCCCAGTACAGGAGAGCGCTGTGTTCTCCATTCTGTTCTATGGGAGTTCCCAGTACAGGAGAGTGCTGTGTTCTCCATTCTGTTCTATGGGAGTTCCCAGTACAGGAGAGTGCTGTGTTCTCCATTCTGTTCTATGGGAGTTCCCAGTACAGGGGAGCAGAATGTTAAGCTGTACTTAAAACTCCCATAGAACAGAATGGAGCGTTGTGCACCAAGACAACATTAGATTGGACCAGCACCTATCACATTTAGATGACATGTCCCATCGATACACCATCAAGTTTCAAGACTGGAACAGCCCTTTAATGTTTAGCAGTAGCAACATCTGGACAATTGACCTCAATATTAAAGAGGTGTTCCCGTGTGTAGTTTTGATAGGTGAGGGCTAGGTTTAGGATATGCCATCAAAACCTAATGGGGGAGGAACAGTACTTAAAAGCAGTATTTGGCAGAGTAGACAATTCTACCAACACAGATCCTTTGTCCGGTTTGGCTGCGGGTTCATTGACTTCATTCATTCTATGGCTTTGGCAGAACACAACCTTGCACCTCAGAGATAGGAACAATGTGACACTTTGCTAAAACCAAATCATTACTCCCCAACACTTTAGGACTGATAGATAAGACAGCTGTAAAATCTGTTCACATTCCTTCTGAAATCAATACACAGCTGGACTGGAGTGTGAGCCGGAAAGCAAGGTCACCTGAAGGTTATAGCGGAGCCTTTATTGGGGAATAGTTTATGTCCGACGCGTTATAGCCAATTGAAATCTATAGGTGATCAGGGTCCTGTAATTAGTATTATCTCGTGAAAACAGCGATCAATTTGCTATTGTTACAAATAATATAAACAAGGATAAAACAATCATCGCCGCGCCGTTCCCACCTTGATGTGCAGGTATGCGCGCCGCTTTCTCTCATCTTGACTGGATGATTAAACGAGTCTAATTAATTGCATTTTTATTTAATTAGTCTAATCACATTGGGCTTTTGCAGCCACCATAAATTTTTATTGTACTTGTGCTCTATTTTCACCTCCTTCAGCATCACTTTGTGCGACTCCCGCCCGATGAGGACTGAATCTAAAGGGAATTCCCAAAAAAATGGATGACACTTGTAGAAGAAGGGATTTGTTTTGCAGCATTTTCTCGAAAACGAGGGAGCGAAAGGTTAAAGGGGTTTTGCCACGATCTCATTTCATGCCTCCTGTATCCAGCTCTGTGTGCTCAGAAGGGGGCGTGTGCGATTTGTTTGAATTGCATATCATGTGACCCTGCAGGATGACATCACCAGGCTTTTCCTCTCTCTAGTCAAAGAAAGGTCTGCTTATGTAAAGAGCTGTGAGTAGTTACAATGTAGCTCAGAAGGGAAGTTTTTGCCTCCAGGCACAAGGGTCCTAGGTTCAAATCCTTGCAGAAACCAAACCTGTGGATTTTATTTCTCTTTATCAATGCACAGACCTCATTGAGGTTTCTTTTTTTCAATTAATTTTCACTGTTTGACTAATTACTAAGGAGCACAGGGGACGGGAGTAGAATGACAGCACCTGGGGTTTGAACACTCAGTAGCTTCCTGAGAGGAGAGGCGATGTCGGAGCATGTGCGACTAGGAGTGAGGAGCTCTCAGCCCTGGTCGTATCCCCTGTAAACAATGGATCATTAAAGGAGCAGCTAAAACAAAAACAGTCTAGAATTTTTAATAATGATGAAAGGTGAAAACGTTAATTATTTAATTTACGAACTTCCGACGTCAATTTTACTTTGTGGCAACACCCCATCATGGTGGTTATAACGAGCATTGCCGTGCTAGGGTGCGTTTTTTGTGCATAAATGTATAGCATTAATTACTGTGCCCTTCTGCACAAAAAAAACACATCTGAAAAACTCCTATAAAACGCACTGTGTGAAAGGGCCTTTAAGGAAAAGCTACAGTACTACTATCTCAACCTTGGCACTTTACGGAATCGAATTGAAATATACAGGTGAACAGTGTGATGCAATTAGTATTATCTTTTGTTATTGTAACTAATAACGTAAACGGTCATTGATGTGACGTTCTGCACCCACTTTCACTTGTTGCGTTTTTGTTGCATTTTTCATCTGCATCATGAACACGAGCAATTTAAAAAAAAAAAACGCATGTCATTTTTTAATGAAGTCTGATTTGGTGTCAGGGCAGCGCTGTGTTCTCCATTCTGTTCTAAGCTCCCAGTACAGGGGAGCGCTGTGTAATCCATTCTGTTCTATGGGAGTTCCCAGTACAGGGGAGCGCTGTGTTCTCCATTCTGTTCTATGGGAGTTCCCAGTACAGGGGAGCGCTGTGTTCTCCATTCTGTTCTATGGGAGTTCCCAGTACAGGGGAGCGCTGTGTTCTCCATTCTGTTCTATGGGAGTTCCCAGTACAGGGGAGCACTGTGTTCTCCATTCTGCTCTATGGGAGTTCCCAGTACAGGGGAGCGCTGTGTTCTCCATTCTATTCTATGGGAGTTCCCAGTACAGGGGAGTGCTGTGTTCTCCATTCTCCTCTATGGGAGTTCCCAGTACAGGGGAGTGCTGTGTTCTTCATTCTGTTCTATGGGAGTTCCCAGTACAGGGGAGCACTGTGTTCTCCATTCTGTTCTATGGGAGTTCCCAGTACAGAGGAGCGCTGTGTTCTCCATTCTGCTCTATGGGAGTTCCCAGTACAGGGGAGCGCTGTGTTCTCCATTCTGTTCTATGGGAGTTCTCAGTACAGGGGAGCACTGTGTTCTCCATTCTTCTCTATGGGAGTTCCCAGTACAGGGGAGCGCTGTGTTCTCCTTTCTGTTCTATGGGAGTTCTAAGTACAGGGGAGCGCTGTGTTCTCCATCCTGTTCTATTGGAGTTCCCAGTACAGGGGAGCGCTGTGTTCTCCATTCTGTTCTATGGGAGTTCCCAGTACAGGAGAGCGCTGTGTTCTCTCTGTTTACTCATACTCCGATGGACCAATGAGCATAAATAGGTCCTGGGACACCCCTTTAAGTAAGTGGCCCCGACCCAGATATCCAGGGCATGTGTCCCAGATTCCAGGGAAAACCTACTTATGGGCAATTTCCAAGTGTGCCTCCTATTTTGGAGCCATAGTAAATTTTTATTGTACTTGTCCTCAGAGGCGTAACTTAAAGCTCATGGGCCCTAGTGCAAAAAGTGAAATGGGCCCTCAGATGCCATGTGCCACTTACAATACTGGTATCTCCTTATGTGGTAGAAGGGCTTTTGGGCCCCCTTAGGCTGCAGGGCCCGGTAGCAACTGCCAGGGCTGGGACAAGGTATTCTGGTGCACTAGGCAAATAAGGCACAAAGAGCCCCCAAATGTTAAATGCAGCCCACTCCATGCCTCCTTGCGCCCCCTTTGATGCCTGAGATGAAGTGGTGCCCTAGGCGGTCGGTTACCTTTGCCTACCCATCGTCCTGGACCTGGCAACTATTCCTCAGCACCCCCTATAGCTACGCCCCTGCTTGTGCTCTCCTTTCTCCTCCTTTAGCATCACTTCATTTGACTCCCACCCGACGAGGTCTGAATATAAAGTGAAATCCAAAAACAAGGGATCCTTCCTCTTAGACCAGGGGTCTTCAAACTGCGGCCCTCCAGCTGTTGGGAAACTACAACTCCCATCATGCATTGATATAATCTATAACAGTGGGCATGATGGGAATTGTAGTTTCCCAGCAGCTGGAGAGCCGCAATTTGAAGACCCCGGTCTTAGATCAACCTGATGGAGTTGTTTTGCAGCACCTTCTGGAACAGGGAGGGCGCGGAGGGGCCGAGGCAAAGAATTTATTCTGCTACCACCCCCCTCCTATTCATTTGCCGGGCTTCCTACTTAACCCGTGGCTGC
Organism: Phyllomedusa bahiana; assembly: GCA_025379985.1. NCBI lineage: Eukaryota > Metazoa > Chordata > Amphibia > Anura > Hylidae > Phyllomedusa > Phyllomedusa bahiana. The sequence goes on from JAODAL010014690.1 coordinate 74,553, forward strand.
AGAGGACAGTGATGCATTGGGTCAACTTCCCAGCAGAGGTGTTCTCATAAATAAGATGGTGTGAAGTCAATAGAGCTGCTGGTGGGATCAGCTGTCTGGGGGTAATCGATTTCATCCACTACCTGCTCTACCCCTCCTTGGCGGTGGGAGTGATGGACGGGCGGGTGGCCATCATAAAATAGCGTTTTCCAGATTGTCCCGAGGTATCAGGAGCTTTGCTGTAATATATAGGTTTGCAGACTCTTAAAGGGAACCTGTCACATAGGTTGTGCCCCCCTTGCTGAGGGCAGCACAAGCCAGTGTCAGACCTGCTGTTTCCAGCACTGTGCCCCTTATTCTGTAAGATGCTGGAGTTTTAGAGCATTTACCCCTCATATATTATTCATGAGCAGGTGTTAGCTCCACCCACCAAAGGCTAGCCCCGCCCACTGGCAGTTATTCACATGTTTCTACCTATTCAAAGTAATAGGTTTGTCAGTTGAGGTGGGCGGGGCCAGCCTCAGATGGGCGGGATTTGAAAAAAACTGACTCTTCAAATGACTCTCCGGGCTGAAAACTGCAGATTTGAGCATTAAATACACGAAAACTCCAGCATCTTATAGAATAAGGGACACAGTGCTGGGAACAGCAGGTCTGACACTAGCTTGTGCTGCCCTCAGCATCTTACAGAATAAGGGGCACAGCGCTGGGAACAGCAGGTCTGACACTAGATTGTGCTGCCCCAGCCAGGGGGGCAAAAACTATGTGACAGGTTCCCTTTAAAATGAGCTTTGTAATGCGGGATTGGAAGATACTGGAAGCTCCAGAAGTAAATGATCTAATGAGCGAGGGGCGAGATCTTCAGGATCCCGTTCCCCCCGATCCCTCAGTAGCTGAGCATTGGAGTTAACTGTAGTAATGCCGCAAGATTGGCAGCATGCTTCTCCGAGAAGGTTTTAATAGACCCATGATAATAGTGGTCTGGTGGTTAGTGGACCACACCCTTACTTGGAGGCCATTTGCGGTGAAGACTGAAAATCAGAGAAATTTGGGAGAAATGTCTTTAAAATCTTAATGTTTTGGGGATTTTTCACCGACTGCAGCCTAAACCGCAAAATACCACCAGGTTTTTCATCGTGGTTTAGCCATTACTCATTTTTCTCATGTGTCATCTGCTTAAAGGTTTTTTTTCACCAGAATGATCATATATAAAAAGGTAGGAAAAGATTAAAAATTATTACCAAATACATTGCTGTTGTGATTTTGCTTCCTCTCAGAGTTAGAGCAGTTCTTATATCCTGCTGGTGTTAACAAGCTTTCCCAGCTAATCAACCACTTCTCTCTGCTCTAGCAGCCTTGGTTGAGATGGGGATGTCACTCCCTGCTGTGTCTTATCAACAGCACAAGAGACTGTTTATCTTTCTTACTGGCAAAATGTAACCCTTTAATGCTCTGTAGAATTTTAAACCCTGTTTAAACCCGTCCATATCCAAAGTCCCTCTAACAGGCTCAGCTGGGGATAGTAGAGCTGAAATGTCAGTCACTGCTGTAGAACTGCTCACAGCCTGAACAGGAAGTGGGAGTATAAAGCTGTTGAACCGCCCATACCCTGAACAGGAAGTGGGAGCCTGCAGCCGTAGAGCCGCCCACAGCCTGTTTGTTTGTACGCTGAAAAATGTTAACCTTTTAAAGCTCTATAGCCTTCTGGCTTACTGTTTAACCCACTCCATTATCAATGCATTCTAACAGGCTCAGCTACGAATGGTAGAGCTGAAATTTTAGTCACTGCTGTAGAACCACCCATAGCCTGAACAGGAAGTGGGAGCCTGAAGCTGTAGAACCGCCCACAGCCTGAACAGGAAGTGGAAGCCTGAAGCTGTAGAACTGCCCACAACCTGAACAGGCAATGGGAGCCTGAAGCTGTAGAACTGCCCACAGCCTGAACAGGAAATGGGAGCCTGAAGCTGTAGAACTAGCCACAACCTGAGATGGGAGTCCAGAGCTAACTGTGAAGAGCAGGCTCATTATTTGTGGGTGGAAAGGGATTCTTTTTAATACTTTGCTTATCCGTTAACTTGTATTTTGGAGAAATATTATAAAAGCATCAAATCTAAGGGGGTAGGGTGGGTTCTTGTGGTAGGATGGGTATAAGTTATATATAAAGGGGTTGTCTCACTACAAGGATTACTGCTTTTTTTGTTAGAATATCCTAGATATCCCCTCTTGTATGGGCTGCATCAGCTCCTCAGGTTGCTATAGCTACAGACCTGTTCAATTTCTCATGATAGGCTGCCAGCACTGGTTGCTATAGCTACAGACCTGTTCAACCTCAACATTTTGAATTCAGGGGCGTGTTTACTGGCTTATACTAGGCTGCAGTAGAAGCAAGGTCTGTAGCTATAGCAACCAGTACTGGCAGCATATCAGGATAGATTGAACAGGTCTGTAGCTATAGCGACCTGAGGAGCTGATGCAGCCCATACAAGAGGGGATATCTCGGAATAGGTAGGACACTGTTAATGGAAATTATTGGAAAGTGACTTGTTTTTGCAAGATTTTTAACATAAAAAGCAGCAATCCTTGTAGTGAGGCAACCCCTTTAATGGGTTACTTCGCTGCATTGACTTTCCTGGTCGCTGTCGGTTCAAGGATAGTGCAGTGGTTTTCTTTCTAGCTCCCTAGTCACTGGATGGCCTGAGCTGCTTGGAGAGCAGAAAGGAGCCAGTTATTTTCCATCTTTCAAGCCGAGCAGTGTCTGAATTTCGGTGTCCTAGCTTCAACTTCCCCTCTATGTAACTGCTGCAGTGTGCACTTGGCTTTTCCTCCCTCCTCTGTGAAAAAAAAAAATAAAAAAATGGATCCTGTAAGCCTCAGATTTGCACACGGCTAAATAATTCAGCCAAGCGGGTACAACCGGATGCAGCGTGATTTATTGTCATCCGAGCCTGTGCTTGTCTGGTCTGAAGCCCCTCTGTGTGGGGTTCCTCCATTGTACAAGGCCCAGGGGTCTGGTGTCTCCATCACGGTACAATGTTGAGCCTCGCAGAATAGGCCAAAAAAGATCTTATTCTAGGTCTTGAATTACCGTAAATCTACAAAATAAGCAGCAAATGAACCTGGAACGGCAAAAGGAGCTTGACTTATAACAGGGCGGCCTTGACTAATTTCAGGGATACAGACGCCATTCATTAACATTTCCTGTCCTGTATCCTTTTTCCAAAAATTTGACCAGAACACCTTATAAGAGGACCCTACTGGCACCCCTGACCTTTTGTGGTTTGGAAAATATGAGCAAAAGAGTTGGGTTGGGTCTATTGCGTTAGGTTCTCCTGGTGGTGTCCATTGGAGTACCATGAAAAACCACGACATGGCCACCATGACCCCATGGAAATTAATAGAACAAACATTTACGGGTTTTGACAGATGTTCACCCTTTCTGTACAAGTCATGGTCTATCAAGGTCTCTTCAAGTGTATACCGCCAGGAAATAGTCTTGTTTGGGTTGTGTTTGCTCTATTTCCTGGTGGTAGACCATGACCTGTACAGAAGCATGGACATTGGACAGCAAGAGCAAATGTAGTCCAAAAGGGACCGCCTTTGCTCTATTATTTATGGGGTTGTGGAAGCTGTGTCATGGAATCCATCAGGGTACCATGAAAAAAAAATGAACCTGATGCATACCACAACATAGCCACCACAGCCCCATAGAAATCAATGGAGGATACCTACTGTAGTTTTGTTTTGACTATGTTTTCTCCATTGGTTTCTTTGGGGTTGTGGTATGTATCAGGATTAATTTATTTCATGGTACCCTAATGGATAGCTGCCACAACCCCATAGATGATAATAGAGCGCAAACAGTACCTTCTTGGACTACATTGGCTCCTTTTGACAACAGCACATGCTGTCTGTACAGGACATGGTCTACCACACACTTGCATCACACTCCTAAAGCATGTACCTCCGGGAAATAGATCAAACCTGGTCGAAGCAGAACAATGTTTGCCCTATTTATTTCTAAGGGGTTGTGGTATTTATCAGGATAACTTTTTTTCATGGTACTCCCATGGATACCACCCACATAGAGCATAATGACAGCCTTATTCTGAAGGAACACCTTCCACCCTACCAAGACATCTTCTTGTCCACGTTTAACAGGGTTGACCTTTTGGACCATTTAATTCCATGTGTCTATGCCCATTGGAGGATCCTTTGGTGGGCCATCCCGTCTCTGAAAAAATATCATTTTAGAGTTTTCTGAATAATGTAATCGTTATAAAGGTATAAAAAATCGTTACTACACCTTAAGTCTATGCATCGATATCCGTCAACATGCCAAAACGTATGAAAAATGGTTGTAGGGCATAGTCTGCCATGTTTTTTGCTCCATGTCATAGATATCTCTTGGGGTAACATTTTTTTTATAACAATGAATATCACCTATGAGGAGCTTAATGTGTTGCAGTGAGTAACTAAAAACCCATAGGTGAAGCAACAAATGCATGTATAGTCCGCTCACCCTGTCTACTTCTATGAGTCTTGGGATGTGTTGTAGATGGAGCCAAATCCTCTAAACGACAAACTAGAAACAGATACACCTGCTACACATCAGGACCAAGCATAATTAAGATCTTCTCTTTATTATGTTCAAGATTTTTTCCAAAACAACCTTCCAACCTTCTGTCCGAAATGCGTCAGTAGTAAACCAGCATACTGCATTGGAGACACAGGGTTATGTGGTGTGCATGTAAGATTTCTTTGGCAAAAAAAAATCTTAAATTTTGGAATAAAGAGAGGATTTTTTTTTTTTTGTCCAAAGCAATATGACATGCACATCACATAACCGCGTCTCTCCAATGCGTTATGCTGTTTTACATCTGACGCGTTTCGGACAGAAGATTGAATGGTTGCTTTGGAAAAAATTTTGAACGCAATAAAGATTAGATTTTATTTATGCTTAGCCCCGATATGTAGCAGGTGCGTCTGTTTCTAAAAACCCACAGGGCCCGTAGCAAAGTGAAATGTGTCTCACCATCTAATGAAAGAAAAGTAAAAAGGCGGCATAAAATTAATAAAGGTATAAATATTAGCACAATATAAATTGGAGAATCCACAAAGTTCTGCTAGACAGCAAAAAGCCACCAACTAGTTTCACCCTATAAAATAATATTTTTGGATCTGCGTGTGCCCATTCAGCCTCGGGCCCAATGCCTCCTGTGGAGATAGTTACGCCCATGAGGTAACCCCGGCCTTATTCTGAAGGTCCATCTTCCATTCACTCATGTCCACTTTTAATGGGGTTGACCTTTGGGAATGGTTCCATTAATGTGTTGTCATACCCATTGGAGCATCTTCCGGTGGGGGAGCCTGTCTAGGATAACACTCCTAGACTCTACTGAATAATTTAGAAGGTATTTCTTTACGAAAAAAATTCTTACTTTACCTTCAATCCCATCCATCAATATCTCTAAAAATGCAAAAAAAACCTCTGAAAAATGTGAAAAAGCTACAGCTCGGAGTAAAATACATTTAAAGGGGTTTTGCCAAGAAGCGAGTTCCTCACCTAACAGGCTGATACTACCATCTTGGGGCTTGAAAAAGGGGCGTTGTGTTTCTCTGTTTAAAAAACCAAGTACCTCCTCTGTGATGTCACCACTCCACCTCCCATGCACGCTCCTGATACTCAGTCTCTGTAGTTGAGCAAACAATGTTATGCTAATCCACAGAGGAGAACTGTATTTTGCACAAGCTATATGCGTTTTATTTCTCCCTCTTATTTGCTCAGGAGAGAAGATAAGCTCAGCAGGCCGCCGCCTTTCATTCCTTCAGAAACTGCTGCAGCGGGAGATGGAGGGGGGCTGAGCATAGAGCAGGGAGCGTCTGCATGTTTACTCAGATAATTACATTACAACCAGTGGATTGTCTATACAAAAGACACAGGATCTTTCTCCCCAGTCCCTTCAAAGCTCGTTCGTGTTCCCTGCCGTCAGATAAGAAGTGCAAACAATGCAAGCGTGGCCAAATCAGCTCCTGGTCATGTCTAATGTAAACAAACGGTCAGGAAACTAAGGGCATGTAAGTCAGGCTGTAGCTCTCAGAGGCTTCACTTTTTTTAATGACATATATTTAGAAAAGTGATTAAATACCCATTTTGGAGGATTCCACGTCAACATTAGATCGTGGCAAAACCCCTTTAAGAACATTTAGTAGAGATTCAAGATGATCAATGCTCCTCTGTGACAAACCATTTCGAATGCTGTTTTTCCTTATGTACAGACATTGACTTGTATATGATCAGTTTGGAGGGAAGGCATGAACCTCTTCCACTGACTTTTTGTACGTTCCGCTCCCGGCTATAATGTATTTCTGTTAACCAAAGGCTTTTAGAGTCCTATCCATTTTCTCGAGCTGCTCGCCGACCTCTGACATTGGAGATGCAGCTCATTACGTTGTCGCCGTCCGCCTCCTATACGAGTGCTCTCTGAAAAACCAGATAATACAGGTGCTTTAATGATTTACCTAAGAAGAACTGGTGCAAGAACGTCCTCAGCAGGTCTCGCTGTGGAAGGAAGCGGCCGCCCGCTTTCAGATGCGGAGACCGTCAGCTCCCGGCTAATGAAAGCAATGTAACAACCTTCATCCGCAGGTTTACATTAGGATTTAGATTTAGCCCTCCGTGTTTGCGAGCGTTTGGATTTCTCTATTAAAGCAGCAAATCTTCTAAGCAAGATCCATTAGAATTAAAGAAGGAAATCTCGCTCTCTCTCCTCCGTCTTTGGAACCTTTCCAAATCCACGAGGGAAGACGAGATCTTCGCATTCTTTGTTGCACCAATGGAAGGTCTCATCTTGTGGTTTCTTGACCTGTTTAACTGGACATTGCTACCAGAAATGTTCATTTTTTTTTAAAACATTTTTACTGGAAAAATTTTTTTTTTTTTTTTTTTTTTTACTTTTTGCCACTATTACTTTATTTTATTATTTTATTTCTGCAATTAAAAATTATTTATAGAATATTGGTTTTCTACCTGTGAGAGAGAACTTTTATATGACAGAGCAGACTGAGCTCATTTTACTTTAGCTGCTTGTTAGGTAATGACCTAATGATCGCCTTGTTCTCTCTATAGGGATGGATAAGATTATACTAGACCTAGAGCAATACATGAAAGGAAAATGGGGTAATCTTTTTCTGTACTTTGAGAGAGGGGTGGTTTCTTCACACTTTTGAGATTATTGCTGATTATATTTACACTTTTCAGACCAGAACTAACCAGATAGGACCAGCAAGCAATTTTCCCATTGCTGTGCTATCAAAGCTCACAGAGGGATAGTCAGAGAGAGTAATGTACATATTTACATACAAAATAATATATATATGAAAAGTAGCGATACAAAGTCAAATCCATATAATGATTGCATCTTGCTTGTCAATATGTAGAAAGAAAAATTTTGATCACAGCATCCCTTTAAAGGGGATTTGCCAGGAAGCAAGTTCCTTAGCTCCTTATCAGCACAGGGAGAATGTCAACAAATCACTCTGAGTCATGAAGGCTGCAAGGGAGAGAGGGTGGGGGTGAGCAAGGAGTGAGGAATAAGGGAGCGTCTCAAAACTTAACTAAAATAATGACATTGCAACAGTGCAGACACAGCAGACACAGCCTCATACACTGCACTTTCTACCCAGCCCCTTGAAGCTCATTCATGTTCCCTGTCATCAGATAAGAAATGTTTCACGCAAGCACAGCCAGATCAGCTCCTGGTCGTGTCTAATGCAAGCTTTCAGGTAACTTAAGGGGGACTGAGCAATGCTCTAGCTCTCACAGGCTTCACTTTTTGTAATCACATATATTTAGAAAAGTGATTAAATACCCATTTTGGAGGATCCCACGTCAACATTACATCGTGGCAAAACCCCTTTAAGATCACCTCCAGCAAAATTAGAAATGGTTGAGTGCTGACGTCAGTACGGACGGTTTTGTTTGGTTATTTGTCCAAGCAATATTGTACTTCCAATGTAGAACCCAGCCTAAGGTGCCTCTGGTCTTCACCCTTGAGCCTCCGTACTGTGAGGTGGACTTAACCACACAGAAATCCTAAGTCCACACAGAACTCCTAGGTTACTACACCCAATGTAGTCACTCACAGTGACAGCTTACATCCAAACTTGGTACCCGAAGTGCAGACGAGAAGCATGGTTGCAGACGAGTTTAAGGTTAGGGCAGGCAGAGTACTGTAATGATGAGAAAACAAGCCGAGGGTCAGGATAGGCAGCAAACCTCCTATTCAACTAAGCGAGGTTAGTAAACAAGCTGCAGTCAGGAACCAAGAATCAACACGGCATAAATCTCTGAGCAGTGCAAGGGAAACATGACCAATATCTTTAAAGGAGGTTGAGGATGTGTTCCTTTAAATAGTCACAATTTTTTTTGCAATGGCAACTGGAGTCAGTAGGTGGCCTGCACTATCCCTTTAAATCTGAAAGGAAAAGCATGCATACCTCATACACTGTATAGCAAAGTACAAGCCACCAGAATGACCACATCTAGAGAGTTACCAGTTGAACTGAACGGCATAATGGTGAGCGACCGTGTTAGTGATTCCTAGCTGAAGTTGCAAAGAGGCACATGAAGCAATTTGGAGCCTACCAGACACCCCAGAGTAGAGGATCCGAGAGGATAAATACATGAGTACAGAGCTCCTACCTTCTCAAAGAACGCTCTACGTGTTGCTATTGATTTTCTCGACCCCACCTGGTCACTTTCACAGGCGACTTGCTGAACAGTAATACTGTATTAGGGGCCATCTTTGGTAATGGTGGGATATGGACCCTTTGCCAACACAAGTCCTGCCAAATAGAGGTTGGAAAAACCACTTTCTCCTGTAGTAGCATTCTAGGCAACAAAAAAACCCCCAAAACATTTGTATATCCACTGGACATGGAATAAAAGTAAGATTGGTGAGATTCCAACCTTGGTATCCTTCACCAGTCAGTAGTAGTGTTGGAGACCACAATCCCCCCCATCAACTACAGCCCATGACCACGTTTGAAAGCAGTGGCCATCAATCATGCAACCCTCTAGTCATGATTTATGGTGGTGATGTAAATGCATCCTAAGGATGACAAGTCAGAAAAGAGGCGCCGCCACGCCAGTTTTAAGGCGCATTAAAGTGTGTGTAGTGCGTCTGAATGAATGAATATGTGAAAAATCTGGCATGTGGTCTACCTTGCATAGTATAATTGATGAGCCTAATCTAGACGCATAGCGTATCATTGCCAGCATATTTGATGTGCCTATTTTAGGTGCATTCACATGTGTTGTGTCTGGTGTATAATGCACCTAGTTTTGGTGTATGACAGTTCATTTATATAGAGAATAGGGCGTCAACCATTTTTTGGTACAAAATACACCCAAAAAATGGCACAACCCTAATGGGACATGTTGCACTTGATATCTCTGTGGTCACAGACCCTTTGTGCTGTTCATATGCCCCTCTGATCATGGTCTATAGTAGTGATCCAAATGGACTCTAAACCCATGTGTGGTCTCAGAACCACTGAGCTATTAATGTGCTGTTCTGCTCATGGTCTATGGTATTGATGGAAATGGACACTGAACCTCTGTGCTGTTCATATGTTGTTCTGGTGATGGCCTATGGTAGTGATGGAAATGGCCACGCACTGCTTCTCCTATAGCATTTAAAGGGGTTGTCCACTACATGGATTCCTCTTAACTCAGTCCTGTTTTCTTGATTTCATTTTGAAATCAGGGGTGTGTTTACTGGCTTCCACTAGGCTTCAATAGAAGCCAGGTCTGTTGCTATAGCAACCAGTGCTGGCAGCCTATTAGGAGAGATCAAACAGGTCTGTAGCTATAGCAACCAGTGCTGGCAGCCTATTAGGAGAGATCAAACAGGTCTGTTGCTATAGCAACCAGTGCTGGCAGCCTATCAGGAGAGAGAGAACAGGTCTGTAGCTATAGTAACCTGAGGAGCTGATGCAGCCCATACAAGAGGGGATATCTAGCAATAGGGAGGACACTGTTAATGGACACATATTGCAAAGTGACTTGTTTTTGCAAGATCTTTAACATAAAAAGCAGCAATCCCTGTAGTGAGAAAACCCCTTTAAATGCAGTACCCTAAACCTCTTTGTTGTCACAGACCCACTGTGCTGTTTATATGCCGTTCTGGTCATGGTCTATAGTAGTGATGGAAATGGACCCTAAACCTTTCTGTGGTCACAGACCCATTGTGTTATATTTCATTCTGGTCATGGTCTAATGTGTGGTCTTAGGACCACTGTGCAATTTCTATGCTATTCTGATCATGGTCTATGGTATTGATGGAAATGGACCCTGAATCACTGTGCTGTTCATGTCGTTCTGGTCATGGTCTATGGTAGTGATAGAAATGGCCACGCACTACTTCTCCTATAGCATTTCAATAGAGTACCCTAAACCTCTCCGTGGTCACAGACCCATTGTGCTGTTGATATGTCATGTCATTCTGGTTGTGGTTTATGGTATTTATGGAAATGGACCCTGGACTACTGTGCTATTTATATGCCGTTCTGGCCATGGTCTATATTAGTGATGGAAATGGCTGTGCACTGCTTCTCCTATAGCATTTAAATGGAGCACCCTTAACCTCTGTGTTGTTTATATATACTTTATGTATACTATTTAATAGCCGGGATGGCCCAGGAAACGATTTTGCATTAGGGTATGTTCACACGGCTTATTTGCGGCACCTCTCCGGCCCATAGACATTCTTTACCAGCGGCGCGTATACGGCGCTAGTAAATGACCTGTCACTTATCTCCCCCTGCGCCGTATTCGCCAAGCGGGGAGAGGAGACGTAATCCATAGTTCTCTATGTGGATTACCGTAATGACTGGGACGGATTCCACCCCTAATTTGCGCACTTCGGCGCGTAATTACGGACTGAAATACATCCAGTTTTAATCCATGTGAACATAGCCTTAGGGTTTGGGTGCTTCAAGCACCTCCTCTGCTGACAATAATCATAATTTATAGACGCAATAAAATAATTAATAACCATGATCGTAAAAAAAAAAAAAAAAAACTCTCCGTGCATGTGAAGTGCAATGTAAAATAAATTCAGCTAAATGTTTTAGAAGCTGCTCCTGACTAGTTCTTAGCACTTCTATGGTAGCTGTATTCGTACGTGAGCTAATCATCATTGTGCTGGAGATCTGGCCATTCTTTTGTGCTTCAGCAGAGGTGAGTTCTGTAGCAGGCTGATCCTTTGACAGACTACAATGAGAAAACTCTTGCGTTAGTTGGAAGTCAGAACAAAGGCGTTATCAGTGGCGGGTTTGAAGGTGTCTAGTTACAGGAGCCTCTGAGCAGCTTACAGACCTCATCAGCTAACAAGCCATTCCAAGTTGTGCTGCTGGAGTTGACGGAGAGATTAATGTGATTCTCCAGAGAGCGGCCTTCCCTCTGGATCCCATGAAGCTTATTGAGCTATGAAGACAGTAATGTGTGATTTTAAGAAACCATTGAGACGCTAGGTTGTCTTTTACTTAGGAAAACAAACACAAACATGTTAGAAATGAAATGCACTTGATAAGATCAAAAGTATTTGTAATGATCAAGCAGAAAAATGTGTCTTCGAAGTTGCCAAGTCTGTGAATGACAACAGAATTTGTATGAAGGATTATGAAATAAAGGCATGCCATTTCCAGAAACAGTGCCCCCTTGTCCTCAGACTTTGGCATTAAAGGGGTTTTGCCACAAAGTGAGCTCCTTCGCTCTTATCTGCTCAGGAGAGAAGATAAACAAAGCATTCAGCCATGAATGGCCAGAGGGAGGGGGCTGAGCAGAGAGTGATGAAGCAGTGAGCGTCTGCAAAGTTTACTCAAATAATTACATTACCACCAGTGGATTTTCTATGCAGCAGACAGCCTCATACACTGCACTTTCTCCCCAGCCCCTTGCAAGCTCCTTAATGTTTTTCCCGGGATCGATAAGAAGTGCAAAGCCAGG
>JAODAL010014691.1:0-86539 GCA_025379985.1 Phyllomedusa bahiana
AAATTTGTATATCCCCTTCATAGTACAGTACAGGTACAGTGTCATACATTTGTTAGTGGCTGTACCTGGTTTAGCAGCTAAGTCCATTAATATCACTGCAAAGCGGTACAAAGCACAACCACTACAAAATGTACAGGACTGTGTCTGTTAATCCCTTCCTGCCACATGGATTTTGTTTACATCAACTGATAGATGGGGATACGGGAAAGCGGGACCTCTAGACAAAAATTTGTTCCCCAAACCTGAGGATAGGCCTTTTTTTTTAAAATTGCCAAAAACCCCTTTTTAAGCCTTGCACTGTAAAATATAGGAACCCCCAGCAAGAGCAGTGCACTGTTGACTAACTGCCAAATAATATCCTCCATGCTACTGTTTCTAAAGGTGTACCATCGATATACAAGAGCACATGATTTCCTCTTCTTTGTGTACCATGTATGGGAAACATCATAGCAGCTAGTCTCCTCCCTCCAGCTCAAGGACAACTGAAAATTAGAGATGGAGCCTATAGAGGGGAAAATTTGTGAAAAATGTCAAATTAAAGCTATATAATGACCAGAAATATTGTTACTCAAAATGTACATATATATGAATGCTTATTTTAAGGTATTACCTAAATGGTTTGCAAGGTCAAGTTCATTAGTAGTGTTGGCGATTTTTACGACAAGTTGAAATCGCACTTTTTTTAAAGGTGATCAGTTTTTTTTAGATCACATAATTTAGGTTAAAATCTGTGCATCATCTATTAAGACCCGCGCCTTTTTGGGCGCTTCCGTCTTTTGGCGCCACAAATCATTACAAAATAGAGCAGGTGAGATGTGTGTGCGACGTATGACGGAGGGTTAGGTTGCGATTCCCCCTGGAAAAACACATGACCTCGTTTACATAGAACAGCGTCCCTTTCAGCCCAGGTCTCTCAGCGTCTCAGAGCAAAAGGCGTCGCTCGCTTGTGTCCAAACAGCTCAGCGAAATTACTTATTTTTCTTCACAGAAAAAACCCTACATTACTTATTTTAAAATTTAGTTAGTTTAAGATTGGAAGTTTTTAGTAGTTGGGTAAGAATTTTAAAAGGAGCATCTTTCCCGCTGTAAAGTCACGGGGGGGAGCAAGGGGGGGCCCCCGCGGGCGAACCCAACAAGCCTATAAAAATACGAAAAATTTCACCAAGACTTAGTGAACATTGCACTGCAATACTTTATTATTAACATTTTCTTTTGAAATATTTCCTGGATATTGGGCACCCCTGCCTATAAGATACACATCTTTTCTAGAAACGCAGGTCTCTTTGTTAGGTGCAAAACCCACTTTTATTATCAGTAACATTTCAATGGTGTTCTTTTAAATTTTTTGCCCATTCCACCTTTGTTGAATATCCCCCTTCACTTAAATTTTGAACCGCAATTTTATATCCCCACATGAATTGAAAGGTCCCCAAAAAAACTTGTATTAACAAAACAAGCCATAAAGAATACTGGATAAAGTTCCCAAGACTTGTGTAGACATTGCACTGCAATAGCTTTATTATTAACATTTTTTCTATTGAAATATTCCTGATTTTGGGAAGCCTGAACTTATAGGATACACATCTTTTCAGAAACTGCAGGTCTCTTTGTTAGGTGCAAAACTCCACTTTTATTATCAGTATACTTTTCATAGGTGTTCATTTTCAATTTTCCCATTCCAACCTTTGTTGATAATCCCCCTTTGCATTTAAAATTTAATTTCACAATTTTATGGTCACCACAGGGGGATTGAAAGGGTGCCAAAAAAAACTTGTTATACGAAACATAACAATACTTTTTTTTGATTTTGGGCCACTACAGCTTTTTTTTCATTGGGGCAGTTTGCATTTAAAATCGAATAAAGCAATTTTATAGCACCACGGGTGAAATGAAAGGTCCCCAAAAATTCTTGTTTTAAAAAAATACATAACGATACTGTTTTTTTACTTTGGCCCTACAGTTTTGTTGATAGATCTATTTTGCAGAAAAATTTTGAATACACCCATTTTGTAGTTACCACGGGGAAATTTGTGGGCCCCAAAAAATACCTTTTATTATCCGAAACTTTCAGAACGTGTTTTTTCACTATGGCGCAACCAGCTTTGTTGATAATCTACTTTGCATTTAAATTTTAAATACAGAAATTTTTATAGTCCCACAGGTGAATTGATAGGTCCCAAAAAATACCTTGATTACTGAATACATTTCAGATACTTTTTTTTTTACTTTGGGGGGCGGGCCAGCTTTGTTGATAGATCTACTTTGCAGTTATATTTGAATCCAGAAATTTTTTTTTGATTTGGGGGATTTGAAAATAGCGTGATTTGCCGTCTTTTAAAAAGAGACTTTCCAAAACTCTTCCATCCCTTTTCCAAATTTTTATCTTTCTGAACATGGAGCGAAATTCAGGGGTAAGCAGCAAAGGGGGGGGTAGACAGGAGGTAAGGTACAAGAAGGGCTCCTTCCATGCGGGGCGAAAACACGCATGCCGCGGTCGTCATTTTGCAGGACCGAGCCTGTCATCGCGGGGTCAGGCCCTGTGAATCCAGTAACAACAGCGTCGCCAATCTGCCTTCAGGGGTTAATGCAACCTGCACCCACAGTCTTAAATCCTCGCCCCCCATCACGGCCACAAATGTCTCATCAGCACACCACATCCGCCCAACTGAAGCCCCCAAAATTCAACCTGTACCCACCACTGGGGATAATACATTTTCTGAAGACCTTTTTAAAATGACAAAATGCGATGGGGTCAGAAGGCAAAAAAAGATCAAGAGGCCCAAAGAGGAAGATTTTCCGCTCTGACCCCCAGTTATGTGCCACAAGGAGGAAAAGGGAACCCAGTCAATCGGCAAAAAATCCCGGGGGGTCGGCAACGCCTTGCAGCCCCTCTTGTTTGTACCCCGCAGCTCCTGGGCAAATGTCAGGCCCGACAAATCACCTTTTTTGATGTGGATATGACAATTGCGGTTCCAATTTGGGTTTTTTCAGCAGAATTTGCTTGCAGCGCTTCACCTGGACGAAAAGGGAAGAATGGGGTATGCAGAAACGGGTTCCGCCTAAAAAAGGGAGAGGCGGTCGCAAAGTCTGCTGAAATGATTCCGCCACCACTCAGCGCAAACCCCGCCCCGCTTATCGCCGTCAAAAAGGTCCAGGACCTCTAAAAGCCTGGCCTTCTTGACCAAGCCTCTGATTCACCCAGCGATGTCATACCCCCTACCCGTAAACGCATAATAAGGCAAAACCCTTTAGGTGGTTAACCACCACCAACATTCTATCACATCGCGAATGCTGATTGAAATGGAGGCAACATTTGGGCCAAAAAAAGGCCAACCGATGCCGGGCCCCCAAACCACTGTCACACCCCTGTCCCCCCCCCCCCCCTCCTCCTCCCCCACCACCAACTTTCCTCAGCTCCCCATGTCTCTCAGAGTCATGATAGGGATCACCTCCCTTAAAAGCCTCCACCCCCCGCCCGATACCACCAGCACCACCAAAACCCATCCTACCCCTTCTCCTTCCCCATTTGACGCCCCTGCAGCCGTACACGGCCTTGGAAATGTTCCCTTTTTCCTCTGGTGAACAGATGGGTTCCGCCACGTCTGGCCCTTGCCTCCCCCAATACCAATTGCTGAGCGGGCTTTTCTTTGCCAAAAAGCCTCCCGCCCTGGCCAACCGTGTCATCAAAAATTTTTAAAAGCTCGTTTCTGCATTTGTGGCCGAAAAGTCCACTACCCCGACACATGGACTAGTAAGCAGGGCCCAAGGCCGTTTAAAATCTCTGTGACAGCTCACTGGGTGAGCGGGGGGATGTCCTGGGTCGGGGCTCTCACCGGCGAAAAACGCTTTTAAAAACCCGCAGGGATGGGCGGGGTTTTTTTCCCCCAAGTCCTCTGATGGCATCACGGCACAGAGAAACCAGGGCCCTGTTTAAATAAAACTGTCTTGGGACTGTCCCCACACATTCAGGGGCGTGGACGGCTCTCCGCAAAAAAGACCGAGCGCTGGCTGGTGACAAGAACCTTGTTTTCCAGGGAAGGTGGTGTGCGAAAAACGGGCGAAATCTGCTGGCCGCCCTTTAAATCGTAGGATGGAGCACATCCCTGCCTGGCACATTCATGAACTTTTCTCCAGAAATTTCTAAAGACTACCCGGGTCTGGACTCCCGCTGAGGAATGCTCAAAATCTAAGTTTGCACTTCCGCCGTTCGCACCCTCTTCGTCCCACCTGGCTGCGTTCGCGTCAGCTCGGCCTCCCCGTCAAACCCCTCATTTTGCGTGGAAACACCTGGAATTTCCCCCCCCCATGCTCCACGATTGGGCAGCACGCAATGCCTTACGCAGTAAAGGAACATGGCCTGACAACACGGGGGGATCTCAGGGGGTTGACCCCCGAAGTGGGGGCAGTGAAAGAGCTCTGCACCATCCTTTAGTTTTTGAAGAAGCCACCAAAATGGGCATGCGGACAATGCCCCTTGTCCATGAGCATTGTGGATCTTTGTTCGGAACGTCGTTGGGCCCCTCTGAAACAACGGTCCCGCCAGCGACGGGAGGGGACGGACACAGATCGGACCGGAGCCTTTCTCTCCGTCAAACCAAAGGGCCCCACAGTTTTTACAAATTTTATCGGGCTTCATTAGGCAGTGGTTTGGGGCCCGAGCTATGCAAGGTGGCGCATCACTCCAGGGTGCATCATCTCAGGGAAGTCAGGGGTGTTTGAAGCTGTGCCGGGAACGGGAGAAGGAGGAGAGGAGGTTTCCAGAAACCGATTTACCCGACCTCCCTGCCTTGGAAAGAGGTTGGGGGCAATTTAGGCGGAGAAGGGAAAATGAGGGAAAATCATTTTTCTAGTGCCCCTCGACCCAGAGGCTTGGGAAATCAAGGGCCCCTCTCTCACATAGTGCTTGGGTGCTCCATTTTCCCCAAAATACCCATTAAGGGCCCTCAAATGAACAACAGTTACTGGGGGCCACCCCCTTGATCCCGTACAAAACAAATTTCAGCACTTTTTCCTTCCACCCACCCAAATAGAGAGTAAAAGCAGGAAATGGAACCGCTGAATGATCACTGGGGGAAAACTGTTTCTCTCTTCACGTTCCCCCCAAAAGTCACGGTGGAAAACATCAGCGACTGACAGCAGTAATGCAATATCGTAGCGGCAGCAGCAGGGGAAGGGGGCAAAGCCCAATGGGGGGACCCTGGCAATCTTTGTTTACCACTTCACCAAGCATGCAAAGCAGGGGACCCCCAAAACACAGAGACCACTTAAGACAGGGCACGACAACTGCGGCTCAACACCGATTTTTTGTATGGTTCCCCGGGCCCAATAGACTTCGGGGAACCAAAAGGGGCAATGGCCCGAGCTGGCTCGCACCCATAGAGGGTTGTCCTCCCCGCACCAGCGTCATATCTGAGGGGGACCTTCAGCACAGCTGGAGGAGTCATTTCAACAAAACCCCGCTTTCCCCCAGATAATGTGGGCGTTTGACTTTTTTCAAGATGAATAGGGAAGGGCTCTGATGAAGTTGTGGCCCCAAATGCCGGGGGTCACCGATTAGTTTTCCGGTCTACTTCCATTTCCCCTTCAAACAGAAATTGTCCTCTTAAAAATGTTTTTTAAAATGATCATTTCTTTCTGCAATTTTTTTTCTCTTTTTTCCCAAAAGTTCTTTTTCTGTTTGCTTAAGGGACTGTAAAAACACAAGGTTTTCATGCAACACCCTATTCCCATTTCCACTTTTTTCTTAGAAGTTTTTTCGCATTGTCAATGGTTTTGAGGCATGTGCCTGTGAATCAGCTATAAATTATGGTCCTTTGGAACAGAAATGTGGGTTTTAAAAAGGGTTTCCCCCCTTTTTTAAAAGTGGGTTAGAAGTATATTTATAATTTTTTGGGGGGCTGTACTGTGAGATACACAATAATCATGGGCCATTGGGAAAAAAATGGGCTTTTAAATGGGGGTTTCTCCCTCACCAATTTTTTTAAAAGTGGCGAGAAGTCATATTTTTAATTTTTTTTGGGGCAATACGGAGAAACAGCAAAATTTTTGTCCTTTGAACAGAAATGTGGCTTCTAATGGCATTTCTCCCTCACAATTTTTTTAAAGTGGCTGAGAATCTATTTAAAATTTTTTGGGTCATGTAGCTTGAGATACAGCAATAATCATGGTCCCTTTTAACAGAAATTGGGTTCTAAGTGGCATTTCTCCCCACAATTTTTTTAAAATGGCTTTAGAATCATTTTTATAATTTTTTGGGTCAGCGCTTTGAAGCCAATACTACAGTCCCTATATAAAAAAAAGTTGTTTCTAACAAATTTGTTCTTCACAATTGTCAAGAGTGGCTCAAAAGTGTGGTCTGGGCAGAAAAAAGGGAAAAGGGAGACCTGTTAAAGGGCACATATTGCAAAATACTTGTTTTTTCAAAATCTTTAACATAGCTAGCAATCCCCGTTTTTTAGACAAAACCCCTTTAATACAATTAAAAAAAGAAAACAAAGACATGGGGGGATTCCAACCTATTTAAAAAAAGTTTTTCAGAATTAAACTACTAAAAAACTTGCATGTTTAAAAATCGTAAAAAAAAATCCTCGAATTGTAAAGGGGGGACAGGAAACTTTACCAAAAGTAGGTTTCAGAGACATGGAGTATGGAGCTTTTTTTTTAAAAAAAAAAAAAAAATGCCAAGAAAAAGGGCACCTGGGGGAACAGGAGCGTTTAAACCCCCAGAATTCCAAATGAAATCATTGGGGCCGCACTCATACGGGGGGGCAAGCGCTACCCAGGACAGGGACAGTAAAGTCCATGAAACTAAAAGGGTGGTTTTAAAACCATTTTTTCTGGGACTTTTTAAATTGGGGTCATGCAGGGTTTGGGGGTAATGGGACCGGGCAATATAGTCAATGTCCCGTGAAATAAAAAGGGGTTGAAAGACTCCTTTTCCGGCACTTTTTTAAACTGTGGGTCAACAGGTTTAATGGTCCCCTTTTGCGGAACAGGACAAATAAACAAGTCCAGTGAAACTAAAATGGGGTTGAAAAAAACTCCTTTTTTTTCCGCACTTTTTTAATCTGGGGCATGCAATTTGGGGGCTCATGCTGTGGCCCCAAAATGAAAAGTCAATGTCCAGTGAAACTAAAATGGGGTTGAAAGACTCCTTTTTCCGCACTTTTTTAAATGTGGGGGTCATGCAGGTTTTGGGGGCTCATCCCTGTGGCCCGGGAAGGTTAGTCAATGTCCATTTTTCAACAAAAATGGGGGTTTGAAAGACTCCTTTTTCGGGCCTTTTTTTAAATCGGGGGTCATGCATTTAGGGGTCAGCGTGGCCCAGGACGGGGACATATATGTCCATGAAACAAAAGTGGTGGTTGAAAGACCCCTTTTTTTCCGGGCACTTTTGAATCTGGGGTTATGCGGGTTTGGGGCTCAGCGGGGCCCAGCAGGTTAGTCAATTCCTAAAAACAAAAAGGTGGTTGAAAGACCCTTTTCCCGGCTCTTTTGAATTTTTGGGGGTCAGACAGTTTAATGGTCATTCTGGGTACGGGACAGATATAGTCAATGCCTTAAACTAAAAGGGTGTTGAAAAACTCCTTTTTCCGGGCACTTTTTAAATGTGGGGGTCATGCGGTTTGGGCCATCTGTGGCCCGACGGTATGTCAATGTCCGTGAAACAAAAATGTGGTTGAAAGACTTTTTTTTTTTCCGGGCACTTTTAAATGTGGGGTCATGCAGGTTTGGGGCTCATGCTGTGCCCGGGACATGATTCAATGTCCAGTTCAACTAAAAGGGGGTTGAAAACTCCTTTTTTCCCGGGCACTTTTAAAATCTGGGGGCATGCAGGTTTGGGGGCTCATGCGCTTTCCAGACAGGATTTTTCAATGCCCATTCAAGAACATGACGTTCAAATCATACTGCCTTCGGCATTTTTTAATTTGTGGTAAATGCAGGTTTAAGGGTCAGCGTGGTAAAAGACAGGGAAGTGGAATGTTGTGTTTTTTTTTTTTCTGTGGCTTTTATAACCTAAGTGTTTGCCTAAGTTTGTAAAATGTATCCTTTTGCCCTTTTTGGTGATTTTTAAATTTCCCCCAAGTTTCCCTCCACCCTTTTTTGGGTTTTAAGAATAAGGTTTTTGTTGCTCCCCCCCCATGGGACTTTAATGGGCATCGCTCATAATAGACTGCTCACAAACGACATCTTGTCGATGACGGGGGCCCGTCGAAAAGGCTTTTTTTAATTGGGGGCTCGGGGGCCCCGAATAAAACCCCTGTGCCCCGAGTCCCCCCGGGGCTCCGGGCCCCTCTGCGGGGGCCTGGAGCACCGACGGCCCCTTCACCCTGCAGGGTGTGTCCCTGGACGCACATGCGCTGGGGGCTTCTGGGGGGCAGAGAGCGAGCGCTCCCAAACCCCGCAAAACATTGTGGGAAACCCCAATTTCCGCCCCGGGCGAGGCCGCCGGGTCCTCACACCCGCTGAGGACCCGCCGGGCCCCTTTCGCCTCACCGGAAAGCGTCGCGATAAACACCCACGTCTCGCCCCGCGCCTGTCCTGGGGGCGCACAGCGCTTCATAGGCCGTGCGCCCGGGGAGCGGGCCGGGGGGGCGGGGGCTGAAGAGGACGGAGGCCTCGCCGGGGGTTTAAGGGTGAGTATTAATGTTTTTTTTTTTTAATTTTCTTTTAAAACCTCCCCTCATTTCCCTAAAAAACTGCCTTTTCCCCTAAAAATCCTGCCTGTCCCCCCCCATATCCCCCCCTTTGTGCCCCTAAAAAGCCTCCTGGCCCCCTTTCCCTGCCTGGGGCCCCCTATATACTGCCTGGGGCCCCCAAAATTCCCTGCCTGGCCCCCTTACCCTCCCCTGTCCCCCAAATCCCTGCTTTGGCCCCCAAAAGCTGCCTGTGCCCCTATAATCCCCGGGCCTGGGGGCCCCCCCAAAAATCCCTCCCTGTGGCCCCCATATATTTCCTAGGGGCCCCCCAAAATATCCCTGCTGGGGCCCCCATATGCCCCTTTGCCCCTAAAATGCCTGCCTGTGGCCCCCAAAACCCCTCCCTTTTTTCCCCTTTTAAAAAACCTGCCTGTGGCCCTCATATCCCTGCCTGGGGGCCCCATACCCCCTCCCTGTGGGCCCCAAAACCCGCCTAGGCCCCCATATCCCTGCCTGGGGCCCCCCAAAATCCCTCCGGGGCCCCATTTTAAACGGGCCAAATGGCCCCCATATCCCTGCCTGTGGCCCCCTTTATTTTTTTTGGGTTTCCCCCCCTTTTAATTTCCTGTCGTGGCCCCCCTTTATCCCTGCCTTGGCCCCCAAATACTGCCTTTCCCCCCAAAAAGCCTGCCTGGGGCCCCCCCATATCCCCCCTGTATGCCCCCATATACTGCCCTTTTGGCCCTCATTTTCCCTCCCTGTGGACCCCATATCCCTGCTGGGGCCCCCCATATCTCCTGTCCCCCCTTTTAAAGCCTGCCTGTGGCCCCCATACCCCCAAACCTGGGGCCCCCCATTCTCTCCCTTTGGGGCCCCCATATCCCTGTCTGTTCCCCTATAATGCCCTGCCTGTGGCCCCCAATCCCTCCCTGGGGCCCCCCCTTTATGCTGCCTGTGCCCCTATAATTTCTGCCGGTGGCCCCCAAAATAAAAACCTTTGGGGCCCCCCAAATATCCCTCCCTTTGGGGGCCCCCAAATTTTTAAACTGCCTGTGGCCCCCAAATCCCTGCCGGGGCCCCCCCCATACCCCCTGCCTGTGGCCCCCAAATAGGGCTCCCTTGTGGCCCCCATATCCCTCCCCTGGGGGCCCCCATATGCTGCCTTTTGGCCCCTATAATCCTGCCTGGGGCCCCCCCATATCCCTGCCTGTGGCCCCCATAAAACTGCCTGTGGCCCCCATATACTGCCTGTGCCCCTATATACGGCCTGTGGCCCCCATATACTCCCTTTTCCCCCCATATACCTGCCTGTGCCCCTATAAAAACCGCTATCCCCCCAAAAACCCTGCCTGGGGCTCCATATACCTCCCCTGGGGCTCCATATACCCCCCTTGGCCCCCATATACGGGCCGTCCCCCCAATAACCTTCCTGTGGCCCCCCTATTTTACTGCCTAAAGGCCCCTAAAACTGCCTCAGTCCCCTATATTTTTGCCTGCCCCCTTTAACTCCCATCCCCCCCCATATACTCCCTCAGTCCCCCCTAAATACCTGTTTGTGGCCCCCATATACTGCCTTGGGGCCCCAAAATACTGCCTCAGTCCCCCCTTTAAACTGCCTGGGGGCCCCATAATGCCCCCATGCCCCCTTAATCCCCTCCCTTTGGGGCCACTATATACCTGCCTGTGGCCCCCATAATTGCCTGGGGGCCCCCCTATATACTCCCTTTTTGGCCCCATATACCTGCCTTTGGACCCAATACCTGCCTGTGACCCCATATATTTGGCCTCAGTGCCCCAAATATACCTGCCTGTGGCCCCTATATACCTCCTGTGGCCCCTATATATCTGCCGGGGGCCCCCCATATCCCTGCCTGGGGCCCCCCAAAACCCTCCCCTGGGGCCCACCTAAAACGCCTGTGGCCCCCAAACCCCTGCCTGGGGCCCCCCATATCCCCCTTGGCCCCTATAAACCCTCAGTGCCCCTATATACCTGCCTGTGGCCCCATATACCTCTTGTGGCCCCATATATCCCTTTGCCCCCCTATATACTCCCTGTGGCCCCTATATCCCTTTCCGGGGCCCCCTTTTTAAAAAAAACCTGCCTTTGGCCCCATATACTGCTTCATTCCCCCCTATATCCCTAACTGGGGGGAACTCCCTATACCTGTAATTAAGGATTGCGGGAAAATGTGAGGATTCTAAGATATTTGTGCCCAAAAATCCTCAGGACGAGTCTTGCCGGGGAGCAACCCAGCATAAAGGTGTGCACCGGAGGGAGAAAAAAAAGGGAAAGTGAAACGGGTGATCAAAAAGACTTTTCCGGTGAGTCCCCAAAAAGTAACAGCAGTGCAATCACTTATTTTTTTTCTGCAAAACGTCCCACATACCAAATAGTATCTACCACTATCTGGTCCCCTGTAAAGGGAGTGGTATAAAGTCTTTAAGCCTGTGTACAGCTATAGTCACATTTTGGGGGGCGCGTTTGGTCAGGGGCTGGGAGGATTATTTGAGCCTTAATAGTAAAAATTGGGGGCCTTGGGTTTTTAGGGGTTTTTAGTAACAACACTCTTCCCTTTTAAAATTTTCTCCATGTTTTAAATTTTATGTTTTTTTTTACTGTTTAAAGGGGGGGGATCAAAATGAAGGGGGGGGAAAATTCTGAAAAATAAAATTTTTTCCCTTGGTATTTTTACTGTACAGTGACTTCGAGGAGATGGACGGGATCTGTTCGAATGTGCAAAAAAATTAGTGACAGGGAAAACAAAAATTTTTTCCCCTGTAAAAAAAAAAAAACCGCAATTTACAATGAGGGTGAAAAATGTTTGTGTGCACCCCGCCCCCACCCAGAAAAACACAGAGGAGGCCCCAGGGGCCCCGGGGGTTTTGGGGGCCCCCTTTTTGGCCCCAAAGCCCCCGTCGAAAAGATGGTCGACTATCGACCATCGACTGATGTCGATCGCCAACGCAATCGCTCAACACTATTCATTAGTCCTAACATTAAATCATTTTTGTGCCTGACTGTTTTTAAGTAGGGGTTTTTGAGACCTGGAAATAAACAATATCATTACAGAATATCAATCATTTGCAAGACACTTTCCTTATGTCAAAATTTTAAATTTAAACCCTTTTAAAGCAGATAAAAAAGATGATGAAAAAAAATTCTTTTCCCAGCACAATTTTTTTTCCAGTTTGAAAAATGGGAATAAAATCTGATTAACATACAACTGTCAGCAGAAAATTGCCCAGTAATAGGCATTGGAAAAGTCATCCTTAATTACACTGTGTATTTTTATTGTTTAGTAAAAAAAACCTGTCCCCATGTTTTATTTTTTTTCACCCTTTAAAGGGCTATTGCCCAAAAATTCCCCACGAATTTCTACTCTTTAAAAGAAGGGGGGAAAAAGAAGCAAACCAACTTTACCATTTAAACAGTTTTAACTTTTAGAAAAAATGGTAAAGAAAAAAATACTTTTTAGTCCCTCTGGCTGCCCAAAAGAAAATGATTTATAAAAGTTTGTAAAATTTGGGGGCCAAAAAAGGTATAGCCCATGAAAGTACATAATCAGTGAGTTACAGTAAGGACACAATCTAAGTGTTTATGAAGTATTCATTTTCCGACCTTTTATAAAAATATCTGCTTTTAAAAAAATATAAATGAATCTTATTAAGACTTTTTAAATGGGCTAAAAGGTGAAAGAGAGACTTATGCTTATAAATGAATGTTACAAAATAAATAAAAGGCTAGTATAGCAAAGTATTAGTGTTGAGCGATTATTATCGACGAAGTTGAAATCGGCACGGTATTTTTTTTTTTTCGTTGATCGGATTTTTTTTGATCACGCGATAAATTTTTGGTTAAAAAAACTGTGCATAATCTAAAAATTCGCGCCATTTTCCCGCGCTTCCCCGTCATTTTTGGGGGCAAACCCAAAACAGCTTACAGAATAGAGGGAGGGGGAGATGTGTGGCCAAAAGGGCATGACCCCGGGATGTGTATGGTTGCATTGCTGGAAAAAACCCCATGACCCCTTTGTTTTACATAGAACACCCTTCCTGTTTTTAAAAGAAACGTGGTTTTCAGAAATTTTAAAACAGTAGACATCGCTCTAAACCCCTTGCAAACCCGCCTCCAAAATTTTTCTATTTGTTCACAGAGACAGCTCTACTTTTGGCTGTGATCCTTAGAACTCAGTTAGATCAGAGATTTGCAGATTTTAGGTAGTTAGGCATCTACCGCTGTAAAGTCATGGGGCAGAGGGGGGGGGGGGGGGGGGGGGGGCCCCCCACGGGCGAAACAACAACCTTTAAAGAATAGGGATATTGTTTTGGGAACATTGCATTGCAATAGCTTTATTATTGACGTTTTACTTTTGAAATTACTTGGATATTGGGCAGCCTGAACTAATTAGGATACAGAAAAACCCTTGAAAATCCCCAGGTAATTGAAAGGGGCCCAAAAATAAATTTTTTAAATTTTCATTTCTAGTTTTTTTTAAATTTGCCCTTCCCGTTTTTTGATAGAGACCTTGCAGTTTTAAAATTTTAATCCCCAATTTGTAGTCCCCCCAGGTTGTAGGTGCCAAAAATACCTTTTATTTTCCTTACATTTCAATACGTGTTTTTTGCACTTTTGCCCAGTCCAGATTGTTGATAGGCCCCCTTGCGTTAAATTTAATCGCAATTGTTAGCACCCCAGGTTTGTAGGTGCCCCAAAAAAACCTTTTATTATCCTTACATTTCAGATACGTGTTTTTTGCACTTTTTCCCAGTCCCAGATTTTTGATAAAACCACCTTGCAGTTAAATTTAATCCCAATTGTTTCACCAAGGGGGAATTGATAGGGCCAAAAATACCTTTTTTTTCCGTATAATTTCAGATAGTGTTTTTTTCATTTTGCCCATCCAATTGTTGATAGAGCCACCTTGCAGTTAATTTAATCCGCAATTGTGTATCACCAAGGGGGGAATTGATAGTGCCAAAAAAACCTTTTATTATCCGTATACATTTTAGATAGTGTTTTTTTCACTTTTGCCCCGTCCAATTTGTTGATACCCCCTTCGTTAAAATTTAATCAGAAATTTTTTAGTACCACAGGTTCAAGGGCCAAAAAACCTTTTATTATCCGATACATTTAGATACGTGTTTTTGCCTTTGCCCCGTCCAGATTTGTTGATAAAGAAACCCTTTCTTTTTTTTGAATCCACAATTGTGTCCTCAACGGTAATTGAAGGGGCCCTTTTTTAAGTTTAATTTGATTGTTTTTTTTTGCACTTTTGCCCCACCCCGATTTGTTGATAGAGCCCCCTTTCAGTTGAATTTTGAACCAGCAATTTTTAGTCACCACAGGTGAATTTATAGGTGCCAAAAAAAACCTTTTATTTTCCGATACATTTAATACGTTTTTTTGCACTTTGCCCCGCCAGAAATTTTTTTTATAACCACCCTTTCAGTTTAAATTTCAATACAGCAATTGTGATCAAAGGGTTTATAGGGGCCAAAAATATTTTATTATCCGTTACATTTCAGATACTTTTTTTGCACTTTTTTTCCCAGTAGATTTGTTGATAACCACCTTGCAGTTGAATTTGAAACCAGCTTGTGCGTAAAACAGGTGAATTTTTTAAGGGGAAAAAATACCTTTTCAGTATACTTTTTAGTCGTGTTTTTTGCACTATTGCCCCGTCCGATTTTTTGATAAGGACCGGCAGTTTAAAAATTGTCCCCAAATTGTGTATCACCAAGGGGAATTTTAGGTGCCAAAAATATTTTTTTAATTGAAATTTAGTTTTGTTTTTTTGCCTTTTGCCCCTGATTGGGGGTGGTTGAGGTTAAAAATTTTAAAACATTTTTTTTAGTCCCAAGGTCAAGGGGGAAAATATTTTAATGTATACTTTCAGTTAGGGGGGCATTTTGCCCCTCCAATTTTGTGAAAAAAAACCTTGCAGTTTTTTTGAAAAAATTGTTCAACCACGGGTTGTAGGGCCAAAAAAACCTTTATTATCCTTAATTCAGAACGTGTTTTTTTTATTTTGGGCCCCTCCGTTTGTGAAGGCCACCTTCAGTAATTTTAATCCACAATTGGTAGTCACCACAGGTGAATTTAAGGTGCCAAAAATACTTTTATATCCGTTTCATTTCGATAGGTTTTTTTTGCACTTTTGCCCCCCAGATTTGTTATAGAGCCACCTTGCAGTTAAATTTCAATCGCTTTTTGGGAGCACCACAGGTTCATAGGGGCCAAAAATACCTTTTTTTATCCGAAACATTTCAGATACTTTTTTTTTTTCACTTTTGCCCAGTCCCGATTTGTTGAAAAGAGCCACCTTGCTTAAATTTGAATCCACAAATTTTGGGCGTCACCAAGTAATTGATAGGTACAAAAAAAAACCTTTTTCTATCCTATAAATTTCAGTACGTGTTTTTTGCACTATTGCCCATCCAGATTGTTGATAGAGCCACCTGCAGTTAAATTTGAATCCAGAAAAAATGTAGTCACCACAGGTGAATTGAAAGGCCCCCAAAAAAACTTTTTTTTATCCGTATACATTTCAGATAGTTTTTTGCACTTTTTCCCAGTCCCGATTTTTTATAAGCCACCTTGCAGTTAAATTTTAATCCAGCAATTGTGTAGTCACCACAGGTGAATTTAAGGTGCCAAAAAAACTTTTTATTATCCATACATTTCAGATTTCTGTTTTTGGGTTTTGCCCCCGTCCGATTTGTTGATAGACCCCCTTGCAGTTAAATTTGAATTTAAAATTGTGTGTCACCACAGGGAATTTATAGGTGCCCAAAAAACCTTTTATTTTCCCTAACTTTCAAAACTGTTTTTCACTTTTGCCCAGTCCAATTTGTTGATAAGCCACCTTGCAGTTAAATTTTAATCCAGCAATTGGGGAGTCACCACAGGGGAATTGATAGGGGCCAAAAAAAACCCTTTTTTTATCGTATACATTTCAGAACGTGTTTTTTGCACTTGGCCCTTTCCCGATTTTTGATAAGACCCTTTGGTTTAATTTTCAATATAGCAATTTTTTTTGATTGAGGGATTTGAAATAGCTGTGATATTTGCCGTCTTTTAATAAGAGATGTTCCAAAACTCTTCCATACCCTCTCAAACTTTATATTTCTGAACATGGAGCGGAATGTGCAGGTGGGTAAAGGCAAGCAAGAGGGGGGGTTATTAGAGACATGGAAGGTAGAGGGTACGAGGAGAAGGTGAACTCATTCCAGCTGGCAGACATCACGGCAAGCCAGCGGAATTGTCGGTTGCCAGGACCGTCTGGCTGTCATCGCTGGGTTAGGGCCCATGTGATCATTCAGTAACGAACAGCGTCCGCCCTATTGTTTCTTCAGTGGTTAATGCAACCTGCATCCAGCAGTCCTTACTCCTTCATGTCCTCCCACGTCACGGCCACAAATGTCGTCATCAGCATCTTCAGACATCCGTCCCAACATGAAGCGGAAGGCAGCCCAAATGTCACAAATCGTGATACCCACCACTGTGGGATAATCCATTTTCTGAAGACCTCTTTGAGGACAAAATTGTGGTTGGGCGGTCAGAAGGCATTGTTAAAAGATCAAAGAGGCACCAAGAGGATGATTTTCTATGTCTCTCTGAGCCCAGTTAATGATCTCGCCATCAGAGGAGGAGAAGGAAAAAGGAAGACGGTCCAATCGGCACTAAATTCCGGGCGGTAAGGCCAAACGCACTTGCCAGTCCCTCTTGCTTGTAGCCCACAGCTCCTGGATGCTAGAATGTAGGACGAGAAAGTCACCTGTGTTGATGACGATGATGATGATGACGAAATTGCGGATCAATCGTCGGTCTTTTCGAAGAATTGCTTGTGCGAGCGCATCATCACTGGAAGAGGAGGAACTATGATGGGTAGGGTCAATACGGGTCCCGCCTCAAAAAAGGGACGAGGACGGTCACAGAAGTCCGATGACATGATTTCTGGCCAGCCCCACGGGGTCAGCGGAAACCCCGCTCCTCGCTTATGCCGTCAAAAAAGGTCCCAGGACCTCTCAAGCCTGGGCCTTCTTTGAGCAAGCCTCTGATTTCACCCTAGCGATGTCATATGCCGTCTTTGACATAAACGCCATAAGTTGACGGCAAGAATCTTATGGTGTTTAATCCACCACCAAACCATGTCTAGTCACGTGCAGGGAATGCATGAGTTGAAATGGAGGCAACACTTGGCCAAAAAGGCCAGGACGCGCCAGGCTTCCCAACACTGTAAACACTCTGGTCTCCGCTCCTCCTCTCTGCCAACCACCAAGCCGTTCTCAGCTGCCCATGTCTCTCAGAGTCATGATTCAAGGGGATCAGCTTACCGCTTCAGCCTCCACCGTCACCCAAGAAAACCAGCACCACCAGAGACCCATCCTACCCTTTCTCCTCAATGAAGTTTGACGACCTGAATGCGTACTAGCAGCCTGAGTCTAGCAGCCAGCCTTCTGTCTTCCAGGTTTGGGAGCAGAAGAAACACTTTAACCCAAAAACATCCGAAAGCCAAAAGCCTGATGTTGGCATTTCCAGGATTTTGGACTTGGAAATGTTGGCTTTCGCTCTGGTGACAACAGATGGGTTCCGGCACGTGATCTATGGCCCTTGCCCTACGTCCCAAAATACCAGATGCCGAGCAGCGCTATATCTTTGCCAGAAAAGCCGTCCTGCCCTGGACAGGCCAGTCGTGTCATCTAAATTTGAAGCGCATTGTACTGATCTGTGTCCGTGTTAAAAGTCCATCTCACCCACAGAAACATGGACTCAGTAACACGGCCAAGGCAGATATATCTCTGTGACCAGCTCACTGGGTGAGCTGGGTGGTTGTCTCTGGGTGGTGTCGGTGGCTCTCTCATGCTCGGCGCCACGCTCTTCAAAACCGCACAGAGGGATGGTGCTGTGCTCTTTCACCTCATGGTACTCTGGTCGGCATTCACTGCCCAGAGAAACAAGGGCCGAGTTGAAATTCAATACTGTCTTGGAGACCGTCCACACACAGGTCAGAAGCTGTGTGGGCGGCTCTCCGCAACGATCGACGAGCGCTGGTGTTGTGACAAGAACCTTGTGCCAGGCAAGGTGGTGTGCGATAACGGTTTTCGAAAATCTGCTGGCCGGCCCTTCTATGTCGGTATACGGCTGGAGCACATTCCACCTTGTCATGGCAGACTTGTCCTGACCTGTCGTCCAGAAATTTCTAAAGCGTATACTGAGTCTGGACTGCTGCTGAAGAAGGCTCGACGGTCTGTGTTCGCACCTCGGCAGTTAGCAACCCGCTTTGTCACGATCTGGCTGCGTACGCTTGCCAGTCCCTTTGCATGGTTCAGCTCGGCCATCCCGTCATAAAGTTCTCATTGTTCAAGTCCGGAACACGCTGGAATTCCACCCTCCACATGCTCCAGCGATTGTGGGAGCAGCGCAATGCCATAAATGCACTTACCGCAATCACGAAGGATACATGGCCTGACATAGCTGCGGTGCGGACCTCGGGAGGAGTTGGAGCCACAGAGAGTGAGGCAGGGTGAAAGAGCTTGCACCATCCTTGCCTGTTTTAGAATGGATAAGCCACAAGAAGATGGTCAAGTGCGGACAATTCCTTGTCAGCCATGAAGCATTGTGGTGGATCTTAGTCCTTGGAACGTTCGGGTTGGAAACTCTGAAACAACAACGGTCCACCGCCCCCTGCGACGGGAGAAGAAGACGCCACAGATGTGCGACACGGAGCCTTTCTCTCCGTCAAATCCACAAAGGCCCGACCTATTTTTTTTAGGTCTTCTTTAGGCAGTGTGTTCGGAGTCCAGGGCTAGTGCAAGGCGGGCCTCAGCTTCAGGGTGCTTCATCTGAGGCATGTCAGGGCCTGTGTTGAAGCTGTGTCCGGATGGAACAGCGGAGGTGGAGGAGGAGGTTATTACTAGACACCGATTTTTTACCGACGTCCCTGCTTGGAAGGAAAGAGCGATGGCGCGAATCTTTTGAGGCGGAGTGAGGAAGTGAGAAGATGAGTTTGCTTGTGCCCCATCGACCCTGAGGCTTGGGCAATCAAGGCTCCATCTCTCCATGAGTGCTTGGATTCGCTACATTTCCTCCAACATGATCCTTGCATTAAGGCCTTCATAAATGAACAAAAAGTTACTGGGTAGGCCCACCTCCTGGATCCCCGGTAACAAAACAAACTCAGAACTTTGCTTAGCACCCCACACCAAACTAGAGACGTAAACATGCAGGAAATGAGACCTTGCTGATGATCAACTGGAGGAATCTGTTGCGTCTGCTTCAAGTTCTTTCAAATGTCACGTGGAACAACGTCAGCGGTCGTGACAGCAGTTAGGAGTGTCCAAGAAGCCCTAGCGGCCAGCAGCAGCAGCAGAAACCTGGTGGCAGACAGCCTAATGGGTGACTCTGGCAATCTTTATTTACCACCTCACCACGACATGCAATGCAGGGCAACACATCAACACCCAGAGACCCAGCTTGTTAAGATCATGGTGCACGCCTATATGCGTCTCAAAACAATGTTTTTGTATGTGTTCGGACCCAATAGACTCTGGGTAATCCAAAATGGACGAATGGCCCCGAGCTCGCCAACGCCATAGAGGTGTTGCTGCCCAGCAGCCAGGCGTCTTATCTGAGCGGACCTTCAGCAAAGAATGGGAGGAGTCTTTACAGACAAAACGCTCGGCTTCCAACAGATAATGTGGATCTTTTGACTTTTCTTCAAGATTGAATCAGGCATGGGATCTCTGATGATGTTGTGGCACCTATTGCCGAAGGTCACCGATTAGTTGGAGGTCTACTTCACATTCTCCTCTTCAAACAGACAATGGTCCTCGCTTGAAAATGCTTTTTAAAATGATTCATTTCTTACACTGCAATTTTTTATTCTCCCTTTTCACCAACAGTTCATTTTGCTGGTTTTGCTGTAAGGAAACTGTAAAGACAGCAAGGTTTATGACAACAGTATTCCATTTACTCACTTTTTCTTTAGAAGTTTTCGCGATTGTCAATGGTTTTTGAGGTCATGTTGCTGTGTGATATAGCATAAATTATGGTCCTTTGGAACAAGAAATGTGGCTTCATAAGTGGGATTTCTCTATTCCAATTTTTAATAGTGGCTGAGTCAGTCATAGTTTATAATTTTTTTGGGTCATGTTGCTGTGAGGATAAGCTAATAATTATGGTCCTTTGGAACAGAAATGCTGGTTCTAAGTGGCATTTCTCACATAACACAATTTTTAATAGTGGCCTGAGAAATCATATTTTTATACATTTTTTGGGGTCATGTTGCTGTGAGATACAGCTATAATATCATGGTCCTTTGGAACAGAACATCGTGCCTTCTAAGCATGGCCATTTTTCCCTCTCAATTTTTAAACCAGTGGCTGAGAAGTCATTTTTTATAAATTTTGGCGGTCAAGCTGCTTTGAAATATTGCAGCCAACATCACGGGTCCTATTCTAAAAAAAAAAAAAATAAAAAAGATAAATATAACGTTGTTCTAACAGACATTAAGTCTTCACCAATTGTTCAAAAGTGGGCTCAAAGGTCATGCTTTGAATTTTATGGGGGATTTTGCTGTGACATGCAGCATATACTACAATGGTCCTATTATAATAAAAAAATGTTGTTTTCTAACATAGACATTTGTTCTTCACAATTGTCAAAGTCGGCTTCAATGGGTCATGTTTGTGGAATTTCTTGGGGGCATTTGTTGCTCGTGAATGCAGTAGAATACAGGTCCTATTGTAACAAAATGTGGTTTCTAACTGAATTTGTTCTACAATTGTCAAGAGTGGCTCAAAGGGTGATGGTGCTTTCAGAAACCAGGAATAGGTTAGGACATGTTAATGACATATATTGCAAAATGCTTTTTTTTGCAGATCTTTAACATGAGCTTGCAATCCCTGTATTGAGACAACCATTTAATACAATTAAAAAGAGAACAAAGACTGGTGTGGATTCATCTATTTAAATATGTGTTTTCTAGAATTAAAACTACTAAAAATCTTGATTGTACAAAAAAGTAGCTGGTAAAAAAATTCCTCCTGAATTGTACAAGGGAGGTACAGGAAGACTTGACCAGATGTAAGTTATTCAGAGGACTATTGGAAGTATTGGAACAGGACAGAGAACAAAGAACAGAGCAATTTCCTCCAAGCCTGTTGAGTAGAAATGAGAAAAAGAATGCCAAGAAAAACGGGATCTGGGCTGGAATAGGGCGTTTAACCCACACAGTTTTTCCAAGTGAAGCTCAATTGGTCCACACTCATAACGGTGGGGCCAAGCGACTACCCAGTTCTTGACATGTGTATTGAAGAAGCTGGAGGCGCTACTCACATTTCCGTACTATGCTTCAAGCACGACTGTTTCGTTGCTGCGTCATAAGCATATTTTACCGTGTAAATAGATGTCGGAAGCCAGCACTGGGCCTCTCACCGCACCCACTGTAACTACGGCCTGGCACGCTGAACCTGCGTGTTAATTGATGACAGAGCTAGCCTGGCTCTCACCGCACCCACTGTAAGTCTGCACTGCAGCTGGGACCTCGTGTTAATTAGATGACAGACGCTTGCCCGGGCTATCACACACACCCACTGTAATCTTGCCATGGCAGCTTGACTTCCGTGTTAACAGATGGCTGACGGCAGCACTGGCTTCTCACCGTTAGGGGCAATCAGGGAGACGCTTCAAATATTACTCAAAAATAAATCAGATTTTTGGAAAAAAGGTGTTTCTGTGAAGGTTAAGAGTGTCAAAAAGGGCCCAGGGCGGGACACAAATTACACCATTTGAGGACTTATAAATTTTCTGGGCTGGACAGTTCAATATGGGGTTCCGCATTCGATTTGATCTCCAGGGGAGCTCTGTCCCTAATCAATGAGACGGATTTGGAGGAACACTTGAAAACCAATTGAATTGATTGGCTGAATCATTCTCAGAAGCCAGGGAGTGCAAATGTATTCTTAAAAACAGAAGTGTTTTGGGGGTTGATTAGGACAATTTTTCTTACTTATGGGGTCGTGCGGACGAATTAACACTATCTAACACGTGTAAAAAATACCTTTAAAAATCTTGCAGGGGGGTTGTTATGTTGTTATGTTATCACACGTGAAATAAAAAAAAGCAAAAATGATAATAATGGTAAAACTATAAATAATAACTTCCCTAAATAACATTCGGAAACACAATGTCAGTTACCAAAAAATATTCAAAATGACAGTCACTGTACAAATTAGTATAGTGACACTTGTTTATCCTCGTGGTCAAAACAGTTTAGGCTCGGTCATTGACTGTGGTACCAGGACAGGTATAGTCAATGTCCATGGAAAACTAAAAATGAGTGATTGAAGAGGACTCCTTTTTTCCCACGGCAGCACTGCTCCCTTGAATCTGGGGTCATGCAGGTTTGGGCTCATGACTGTCGCTTCAAGGGAACAGGATAGTCTATGTCCAGTTATAAAAACTAAAATGGTGGTTCAAAGACTCTCCTTTTTCCTGCTAACTTTTACTAATCCTGTGGGTCAGACAGGTTTGGATGGTCATACCTGTCGGTACTGGACAGGTTTAGTACACTATGTCCAGTGAAACTAAAATGTTGTTGAAAGACTCCATATTTCGGCACTTTTTTATTCTGTGGGTCAGACGGTTTAACTGGTTCACTTTCTGCGGTACAGGAAGTTATAGTCAATGTCAGTGTAACTAAAAATGTGGTGTTTAAAGACTCATCTTTTCCAGCACTTTAAATCTGTGGGTTTTCAGACAGGTTTAATGGTCATTACGTGGGACTAGAACAGGTATAAGTCAATGTCCAGTTAACTAAAATGGTGGTTGAAAGACTCTTTTGCCAGCACTTTTTTAATCTGTGGGTTCAGAAAGGTTTAATGGTCATACTGCGGTACAGGACAGATATAGTAATGTCAGTTCCAACTAAAATGGTGGTTGTTGAAAGACTCCTTTTTCCGGCACTTTTTAAATAATGGGGCTCCATGCAGGTTTGGGGCTCATGCTGCGTTCCAGGACAGGGATAGTCAATGTCCAGTTCAAGTTAAAATGATTGGTTTCAAATCATACTGCCCTTCTGGCACTTTTTAATTTTGTGGCTGGTAATGCAGGTTTTAACGCTCATGCTGTGTTGCAAGAAAAGGATAGTGAATGGTCTGTGAGTTTTTATTCTGTGGCTTTTATATACCTAAGTGTGTGGCATAAGATGTAGCACGAACCATTGACTGTTGTGGATGTTAATTCCAGATTCTCCATCCTGATTGGTGTGTAAGAATGAAGGTGTATGCTTCTCTCCCAATCAGACTGTTAATGGTCATCGGCGATAATTCTATTATCGACTATAGGATATCTTATTGATAATTCCGATATAGACTTCGACCCGATGACGATAGTCAACGTAATCGCTCATCACTACTAAGTGTCTATTGCACCACTGACAACCTATGAGAGGTACCAGTTTAGGTTTGTTTAGAGGCCTTTATTTTCACAACACCATGTGTAATATTTGACTATTTTGGAGTCTTATTTATTTTTACCAATCTATCTATCTAGGGTATTGCTTAAGTCTGATAACCCTCTGGACTTCTTTGTGCTCTGACTCTTTACATCACATACCTCCCATGACAGCCATACACAACAGCCACAAATTTCCTATTTTCAGCAACAAGGCCACAATACCGGCAACCTTCCCCCTATTAAAGACATTATGCCCTGCAGTGCTAACTGTACTAACCTGCCAATGTTTAACTACTGCTCCACGCTAAATCTGAAATTGGCACTAGCATATTTCCATTTCTCTAGCTCTGTGTCATTGTCTCTCTTTAACACATTTTGGTCACAATCACGAGTTTCTGGCTTCTGGGATGACTTCTTGGATCAGCATGGTTATGTTTGTGTGTGAGAGGCAGGATATAAAAAGCATCATAGACTAGATATTGGGTATTCTTTGGGGCGTTGCTAGGGTCCTAAAACATCCGAGACCCGGGCCCTTTGTGTTAAGTTTTGCTCAGTAGGGCTGCGTTTGCACAGCATTTTTCAAGCCACATTGTGAACTGCGGCATGTATTTTTACAAAGAAAAAACTTATGCTCCTGTCACTTATTTTAAGTGTATTTCACATAGATCCTGTGCATCACCTCAGCAGTCACTGTACAATGAAAATCAGCAATGAGAAATTTGCTTTTTCAAAAGCGCTCACCTACGTATGACAGTGTAATACCTTATAAATAAGTCACCAAAAATACACTTGTAAATGGAGCAAATATACCATATGAATCATTGCTACTAAAAAAAAAAAACTACAAAACCAAGACCGAAAACTATTACTACTTAAAGGGGTTTCTCACTACAAGGATTGCTTTTTTATGTTAAAGATCTTGCAAAAACAAATCACTTTGTAATATCTATATCCATTAACCGTGTCCTACCTATTCTGAGATATCCCCTCTTGTATGGGCTGCATCAGCTCCTCAGTTTGCTATAGTTACAGACTTGTACAATCTCTCATGATAGACTGACAGCACTGGTTGGTATAGCTACAGACCTGGATTCTACTGCAGCCTAGTAGAAGCCAGTAAACATGCCCCTGAATTTAAAATGAAATAAAAAAAAACAGGACTGAGGTGAGATGAATCAATGTAGTGAGACAATCCCTTTAAGAATCAAATAATACTGCCAGACCAGTGTACGGAGGCTCTGAAGACATATATTAACGCCATACAGTGAACAGATAGTGGTAGAAAGGATGTTGGCGCTCTGTAGAAATATAAGTGATTGCACTGCAGTTACATTTAGTGACTTACAGAAGATGTCTTTTCTGATCAAAGTTGTTCACTTTCCCTTCTCTTCTCCATCCAGCCCAGACTGCCATGATGACTTCTCCCCGCCATGACTCATCTCTGCAGAATTTACTACACAAACATTTTAGAATCCTCACTTTTCCAGCACCTATATGCCTACCTACCTACTGGGGGGTTTATTTAACTCTCTTCCTAATGGGGGTTTATACAGAAGAGCATAGTGACACCACATCTCCACAGCAACTGGCTTTTCTAAGATAGAAAATCCAGGTTCCTGTTTTAGGGGATGGAGAATTTTTTTATAGGCCCCTATTAGGTAGGTTTATAGACTCCCTCCCAGTAGGCATGTATATAGGTTATATATTCTCCAATAGGTAGGCTTAAAGGTTATATATTCCCCAGTAGGTAGATATTTAGGTAATAGGGTCCCCCAGTAGGTATATAGATAAAAGAATCCCACAGTCTGTACCGTATGGCATATTAAAAATAAAAAAGAAATATACTCAACTTTCCCCCCACTCCCCGAAGCTCCCACTAGGCTCCATCTTCTTCCCGGCACTGGCGGATACTCCGGAGGGCCACAAGTCAGAGTACTTCGCGGAGCACATTCATTTGAAGAGACCGTCAGCACTCCTGGCCCACGGCAGTGGACTGGCACCCGGCGAGGTTTGGGGCTCCGGCAGTTTTTTCCGGGGCTTGTGCCCTGCATAAAACTGCCTAGCAACGCCACTGGTACAAGGCCACTGGCTATTGAAGAGCCAAGGAGTAGACTGTGCTGTGCAGTTTTCAGAGATTAATCGGAATCAATCCTTTGCCCACAAACCTTCATAAATATAATTACAGTGCCAAAAAAAGTGTAAGAAAGGTATGGAAAGAAGCCACCAGAAAGATGCTGAACACAGAGGAGAAGAGACAAATGTTTCAGAGTGATGTTGAGAATGAGCAGAAGAGCATATCTCTCACCTCTACAAAAATTCAGTCATTACTTAACCAGTTCCTGACAAAGTCGTTTACCTTCCTTGTTGACCAGGTACATTTTCCTAAGAATACGTAGGTTTGAATTATATAACAGTTGCTCACATTTTACAAATTTTGTCAGCCTTTTTTTCCTTGATATCTTATTTTTCTGGAGATTTTAAATTATATTTTTCTTTAATAATATAAATTCTTTTTTTTTTCTTTTACAGTTGAAATAAGTTTTGTCACAGTTGTTTACATATATGTGACATTAAGGGCCACATGTATGAAAACATTTTGGTCTATAACACACTTTTTTGCCCATAGGTTACTATGGGCAAAAAAGTGAGTTATAGACCAAAAAGTTTTCATACATGTAGCCCTAAGTTTTAGAGCCATCAGGGGCAAGGCAAAAAGTTGTGGTTTTGGGTTCTTACTGTTTCTTAAATATAACTTTATTTTTTGTATGTGTTTTTTTATCATTATTTTTTACATATTGTACACCTATAAGTTAAAAAAAAAGACCTTTGGGGGGCATTTTTATATAACCTATGCTTATAACTATAACGAGTCGTCCCCGCATCCTCATGTCGGGCTGCGGGCGCTCTCGTCCCCGACAGCAGTGGCGAAACTACTACTGCCGTCGCAGGCATAGTGACTGCTATGGGGCTGGCACTCCCTGGGGGCCCAGCCTCTGTCGGAGACTATGCCATACAATTCACACCCTGGCCTTAGAATTGTCTTGGAATGACGCAGCCCATTGTGCTACATTTAAAAAGGGCCAATCCAGCAGACTATAGGATGTACTCACAGCACGGGACCTTCCGTCTTCTTTGAGTGACCTTATTCTCCTGGACAACAGCATTGACATGCATTTTTCTGAAAGACAGGAGGCGCTCCATCAGGAACGTCTACCCTGCTCCAGTATTCCAGAGGCTTCCATTGCTTTTCCCACAGACTTGCAGTGTGGAACCTATGCAAGTGGATAGAGCCAACCTGACCCAGCATGAACGATCCCGACAATGAGAGGAGAATCTGTGTCTCTACTGTGCCAGTCCTGAACACAGTAGAGAATGCCCTCAATGTCCGGGAAACGCACGCAACTAAGCTACATGGAACAGGCGTCTATAGCTGTAAATTGTTCCTCTCTATGTCTGCCAATGTCGGTGCAGGTCTCGACCAGTTTTGGACTCTTATTTCAGGTTCTTGCATTCCTAGACTCCGGGCAATCCAGGAATTTCATTAACGCCTCCCTGGTGACTAAGTATCAACTCTGTGTGGTCCGCCTGGATAAACCTCTGGTGATCTCCTCTGTCAGCATGGAACTCCTGAGTGACTCTATTCATTTTCGTACGGAACACATATCCCTTCATGTTGGGGTGCTACACAAGGAGAAAATTACATTCTACGTTTTACCTCCTTCTTCCTCGACTTCTGTGGCTGCAGCGCCATTCCCATATGCTTAATTGGAAGATGGGCTAAGTCACCCCCTGGGGTCAAGACTGCCAGTCACGCTGTCTTGTAGCACCTCACCCGGTGACCTCCACTTCTCCACTGACGCCTCTCAAACCTCTGCCGGGTCTGCCAGCTGCATATTAGAACTTTGCTAACATTTTCTTGGAGAAGCAGGCTGAGACCCTTCCACCTCTCCGTTCCTACGACTGTTTGAGAGACCTGCAAGTTCTACTCACCTGCTGGAGCGGGGTTCTTCTTCATAGAGAAAAAGGATGGATCCCTACGTCCCTGTATAGACTATTGTGACCTCAACAAGATAACAGTGAAAAACCGCTATCCTTTGCCGTTAATTACGGAACTCTTTGACCGGCTCCACAGAGCCAAACTTTTCTCTAAATTAGACTTGTGGGGGGCCTACAATCTCATCCGGATACATGAGGTTGATGAATAGAAGACGGCCTTCAGCTCCCGGGATGGACACTTTGGGGGACATGTATGAAAACTGTCTTGGTCTAAAACTTTCGTTGTTGCCCATTACAACCAATCAGAGCGCCCCCTTCATTTTTTCAGAGCACCATATGAATTCAAAGGGGAGCTCTGATTGGTTGCCATGTGGCCCTTTAAGTACCTGGTGATGCTCTTTGGACTGTGCAACACCCCAGAGGTCTTCCAGGAGTTCATCAACGACATATTCCGGGATCTCTTATATACCTGTGTGGTCATTTACCTGCACAACATCCTGGTTTTCTCGCCTGACCCAGAGTCCCATCGGATCCATGTGCACCAGGTGCTGAGGCGTCTACACAGTAACCACTTGTACCAAAAGTTGGAGAAGTGTCATTCTTCCTTTTCTTGGGTACATTATCTCAGACAAAGGCTTACAGATGGACCCTGCAAGTTGTCAGCCGTTTTAAAGTGGCTGCATCCTGTTGGTTTATGGGCCATACAACGGTTTCTGGGTTTCACCTACTACCTCCTGCAATTTATTTCACCTTTCTCTACGCTTGTGCCTCCAGTCTTGGCGCTCACCAAGAAGAACGGCAACCTCCTGGGTCTCCTGGGGCCAAAGAAGCCTTCTCTAAATTAAAGTTGGCCTTCACCTCTGCTCCTGTTCTGTCCCGACCTAATACCGAAAGACCTTTCTTCTTAGAGGTTGATGCCTCTTCTGTTCCAAGGACAAAAACCTCACATGTGATTTCTCTTCCAAGACATTCTCTTCAGCGGAAAAGAATAATACAATCAGTGATAGGGAGTTGCTGGCTATCAAACTGGCATTTGTAAGAAGGGCGCCACCTCCTGGAGGGAGCACACCATCTGGTCAACATTTACACCAGCCACAAGAATTTCCTGTACCTTCAGACAGCCCAACGTCTAAATCCCCACCAAGCCAGATGGTTCCTGTTCTTCTCACAATTCAACTTCCTATTTCATTTCTGTCCTGCAGAAAAGAACATCAAGGCCGATGCTCTCTCCTGTGCTTTTGACGTATCAGGGGAAGAAGTAGCCCCACAGCACATTGCGTACGCTGAACATATGGTCTCCACAGCTTCCTTTGACCCCCAAAGTGTTCCCCTGGGTAAGACATATGTGTGCCTTGTGCTCCGGAATAAAATTCTGAAGTGGGGACATTGTTCTCTGGTGGCCGGGCACCCCGGTGCTTGTAAATCCTCTCAACTAATCTCCCGTTTCTATTGGTGGCCAGATTTCGCTAAGGACATTAAGGAATTCATATAGTCTTGTACCACGTGTGCCCGCAATAAGACGCCTCACCACAAAAAGACTTCGTCACTGATCTTCCTACTGTAACTCTTCCAGTAACATCGTTATCTAGGTGGCACTGATTGTTTTTCTAAACTGTCACATTTCATTCCTTTGCCGGGCTTACCCTCTGCTCCACACCTGGCCAGCATCCTTTTTCTACATATTTTCCATATGCATGGACTTCCCCTGCATATTGTCTCAGACTGGGGGTCCAGTTCGTTTCAATGTTTCCACATGCACTCTGCTCCCAGTTGCATTTGAAGCTGGATATTTCCTCGGGCTACCACCCGCAGACACATGGCCATTTAGAAAGACTCAACCAGATTCTCGGGAACTACTTGCGCCACTTCTTCTCTGCATGCCAAGACGACTGGTCCAGCTTGCTACCTTGGGCAGAGTTTTTGTACAATTCCCTGGACTCTGAGTCCCCCGGCGCCTATCCCTTCTACATCGTATATAGCCAGCATCCCCTCCAACCACTCCCTATGTCGTCGCCTTCCAAAGTTCCTGCTGTGAATGCCATGGTCCAGGATATGTCATCCATTTGGGATCAGACATGCCAATCTCTGTAC
Source organism: Phyllomedusa bahiana (assembly GCA_025379985.1). NCBI lineage: Eukaryota > Metazoa > Chordata > Amphibia > Anura > Hylidae > Phyllomedusa > Phyllomedusa bahiana. Next base: position 29,188 of record JAODAL010014691.1, read on the forward strand.
CAAGCATCTGTTTGCATGAAGACACAGGAGGACAAGAGAAGAAAACCTCCCCCTGTCTTTTCCTCTGGTTACAAGGTGTGGCTGTCTGCCAGATACATTCGGCTCAAGATTCCTAGCTACAAACTGGGTCTCCGCTACCTGGGACCATTCAAGGTACTTAAACATCAATCCAGTGGCCTATAAGCTCCGGATTCTGCCTACTATGTGCATCCCAAACTCCTTCCACATCTCCCTGCTGAAACCACTAGTCCTGAACCGTTTTTCTCGGAAGATCTTCTTCCCCTCTCTTGAAGCTGAATTCACCAACATCTTTGCAGTATAAGAGATCTTTGCTATAAAGATGATCAGGAAGAGACAACACTTTCTTATCGACTGAAAGGGGTCCAGGCCAGCAAAAAGGTCATGTGAGCCGGAGGACAACATTTTGGACAGTGAGTTGGTGCTGAAGTTCCACTGGGCAAGAAAGAGGGGGAGGCCAAAGGCTACTGTAATGAGTCACCCCACAGCCCATATGTCAGCCGCGGGCGCACTCATGTCCCCTCTCCCGGTATGCTGCCAGGGACGAGTGGTCCGCATGAAGGGCTGTGGGCACGCTCGTATTACTGGCATGAACTTACCTAGCTGCGCTCTTGCTCTTCCGCACTACTCTGTCAGCCGGTGTACGCTCTCCCACTCTCTAGGGTGCACGTGCACCGGCTCCCTGAAATTTAAAAGGCCAGCGCAATGGTAACTGGTTATTGCCAGGCGCTGACCCTGTATATCCTGGACACCTTCATTAGTTCCTTGCCGGATCTTTAGTGCCTATTGCCTATTGAGAAAGAATTCCTGAGCTGTTCCGTTGTACTGTGCCCATTGACTACAAACCTTTGCAACCTGTCCTGACCTTTTTGCCTGTCCCTGAGTTTGTCTGACGATTCTGTACCTTGCAACACCTCGGCTGCCACTGCAAGCAAGTCGCGTCATGGGTAGCGACCTGGTAGGACTCCCGTAGTAGCAAGTCCAACCTGCCTTAGATTCCGTTCCCTGGTATGGCTTGTACAAACGCTTGCTGTGGTCTAGAGGATCCATTATTCCTGCCATTACAATGACTTATACTATAACTTATATAACAGAATGTCCATGCAAAGCTGGATGTTGAACATCGGAACTTATGCAGTCAATAGGCAGTCGGCATCTAGTTAAAGGAATTGTCCAATTAGTATAAGAAAGAAATACAGTTCCAAATGGTGAAGTAAGGGAGAGCTGAATAACAGCTGTGGCCAATCTGTGGTTGGACCAGTGATGTACCTGTTCAGAAGAAGAAAAAAGGTAACAGAAATTAACAGAAGACCTGGGAGGACCAGCCTGGAACAGACATGAGGAGAAAAGTGAGTATAGTTTAAAAAAAAAATTGGCACCAATAGCTATTTTAAATTAAAACAGACATCCCTTTTGCAATGACTTTTTTTGTAGAATGGAAATTTTTTACTACCCCTCAGACTATCTCAAGACTTGGGAACACTTGCCTCTTCTTCTTCTTGCTTTGAATCTTCCTGGTGGTTTCTTTTCTCTTTATGCCTGCCTAGTCCTCTGATTTACCCTATAATACTGCTACTGTGGTTCTGGCAGGCTCTGAGTCTGACAGTGTACACACCAGAATCTTTCTATTCAGTCCACACAGCTGACTCTTTATTGTCACTAGAGTTGGGCAAATTGATTCTAACGAAGTGGACTTCGTTTAGAATTTCAGGAAAACTTGGTTCTGAACGAAGTCGAGTTTTTGGGGTACTTCGGTTTTTAACGAATGTGCTTTTTTTTGATAAAATGGCTGCGAGCACATGGCGTTACATGGGGCAAAGGACTTGGGGGGAAAAGGCATAGCCTGCATGACATGTGCAGAGATGTAGCCAATCAGAGACTGGCGGGATTTCTGTGCGTCCCGACTATATAAATCCCGGGGGCGACGCTGGGGGCTCATCCCCTCTCCCGTCTGATCGGGGAAGGTGCTGCCGCGGCTGTTGTTATGAAGAACTGATTTTTATTTTTAGCGATTTTTTGTGGGGTGTCTCAGCTTGTCTCAGAGACTGCTTTTCTTAATGTTCTATTTTGATTTTTTTGGGTATTGGATTGAAAATTTCCGTGTGGTCCCTGAGCTGCATATAAAATTTAAATCCTATTGCTCACGCGATTGAATATCCAAGTGGGATCTAAGCAGTTCCTATTTTTGTTTCATTTAAGAAAAGGTTTTTTACAATCAATACCACTTCATTTTTGGCTTTTCTCAATTTTTTGGGGCAATTTAAATAGGGGTAATTAAGCGTTGTTATTAGCTGTGGTGAATCCAAGAAACCCCCATTTTTACCCCAAAATAATAAATTTTTCCTGTAGCCTAAATTCCAAGAAAGGTTAATTAAAATTTTTCTCTTGTTGTTTTGGGGTTAAAAAACATGGCATTGTAACACGCTTTCAAAGCTAGTAGTTTGTGGTGGTCAATTTTTTTGGGGCAATTTACATCCCGGGGTTTTTTTTAAGGGTTGTTATTCAGCTGTGGTGACTCCAAGAAAACCCTCATTTTCACCCGCCAAAAAATATACATTTTTCCGTAGCCTAATTCAAGCAAAGGTTAAAAACAATTTTTATCTTTGTTGTGTGGCGTAAAAAAACACCGCATTGTAAACGCTACAAGCTAGTAGTTTGTGGTGGCTCAATTTTTGGCGCAATTTTCATCCAGGGGGTTAATTTTTGCGTTGTTTTCGCGGGTGACTCCCAAAAAACCCCATGTTCACCGCCAAAAAATATACATTTTTCCCGTAGCCTAATTACAAGCAAAGGTTTTAATTACAATTTTATTTTGTTGGTGGCGTAAAAAACCGCATTGTAAACGCTTCAAACTTGTAGTTTTTGGGGCTCAAATTGTTTGGGGCTTTAATGGGGGTTTAAAAAGCGTTGTTTTTTAGCTGTGGTGACTCCCAAAAAACCTCATTTTTACGCCAAAATTTTTAACCCTGAGCCTTTAATTACAAGCAAAAGGTTAATTTTCAATTTTATCTTTGTTGTGTGGCGTAAAAAAACCCCATTTAAAGCTACAAAGTGTAGTTTGTGTGGGTCAATTCTTTGGGCAAAAATTTCATCCAAGGGTTAATAAGTTTTTTCTGCAGTTGCATCGTAAAAGAAACTTTCTTTTTCACCCCCCCAAGAAAAAAATCCTGTAGCATAATTCATATTTGAAGGTTAATTAAAACCCTTTACATTCAGTAAAATCACAGATTTTTTTAAACGGAAAATACAAGTAAAATTTTTCCCCTGGCCATTTGGGGAGCGCAATTTATATCCAAGGGGTTACTCAATTTTTTTCGGGGTTCTTTTGGAGTCAAATACAGGGTGTTTTTATCATATACAGATTTTTCATCAAAACAGTGTCTGTACATTTTAGAGAAAACAGTTTCAGCAGAAAGGTGGCAGGCTTGCCCGGAGGGCCCGGGGCACAAACTTTCCTGGAACGGCCAGGTCGCGCACGCAAGGGGGGGTCGCGCAGGGGGGCACTCGGTGGGCCCCAACGCCGCTGTCATTAGCGGCCGTGTGTTGTTGCCACCCAAGGGTTTTGATTTTATTTACTTGGGCATTCCCCTTCCTCCCCATGACATCTGACAACCCCAAACAAGAGTCGGTGGGAACTCAGACACAACCTTAGTTGGGGATGGCCCGGGAGGGGTTAGCGGCCCTACCTGTCCTCAACCCGCCTCGTCCCCTCCCGGTTCCCTCAGCCAGGATCTACAAAGTGGTTGGGGTTTTAGGCCAAATATAGCGAGGATTTGAAAAATTGGAGAAGGGCCCCCCCTCAGAGTACTTTGGCACGGGAAAAAATGGGGCCAATATCCCCTTTCTTTTCGTAGGGGGCAAAGTATAGAGTTTAGAGTGGATGGGGGGTCTGTTGTGAGGGGTCAGCTCTGCATACCAAAAACGGTGTGGGACAGAGTGACGATAAACACAAAGAGATGTGTGTAGCCGACCCCAAATTGGGGCCGGGTGAGGGAAGGGCTTCTTTTTGTCAGGAGAAGAGGGCGTCGCTTTTCGCGTCAGGCGCGGCGCAGCCGAAGTGGGTTGTGTGGCCCTGAGTCAGCAGGTAGCAGCTGTGGGTCGGGGCCCAAACGGCCACGGGGGTAAAAAACCCGCTTCGCAGGTCCAAAAAAGTAGCGGCACAGGGGGCTCAGCGAGGGGGGGCAGGGGGGCAGCGGCGGCAGTAGTCATCAGTGCGGGGAGCGTGGTGGCGGTTTAAATCCGATACGCGGCGGTGGGAAAGTTCTTTTGCTAAGGACACCGGAGGTAGGGAATATGGGTATTATTGTAGGAATCTGTAAGCAGAAGCGTGGCCAGGGAGCTAAAGTTGTGGGCACCACGGCCCTGCGTCAACACATATGCTGAGCTCACCATCGCGTGACCGGGAGAAAACGTGGCTTCAAGATGTGGTGGTCCATCCTGCGCCGCAGCAGCTGCAGCGCCAGGTGGCACGCATTCCATTGCAGCAGTCAAGGCTCCACCACCTCTGTGAAGAGGAGCTGTTTCTTTTTTTTGAATAATCTCCTGGTCCAGATGCTCTGCTCCTCGCTAGTGGTTTGAGCGATTGCGTTGGCTATCAGATTCGATCGATAGTAGAAGTCGGCCGCTATCGATAAGTTTTTCGATAGTGAGCATCGGAATTATGCGTGGATGACCATTACAGTCTATGGCGAGAGCTACAACACCTTCATTATTACACCCAAACAGGTTGGAAGAAGCTGAAATTAAATCCACAACAGTCAAAAGTATACGTGCTACATCTTAGGCAAACACACTTAGGTTATAAAAGTCACAGAAAAAAAGTCCACAGACCATTTACTATCCCTGTCTTGTACCACAGCCTGACCTTAAAAACCTGCATCACCCACAATTAAAAAGTGCCAGAAGGCAGTATGATTTGAACGATCTTGTTACTTGAAATGGACATTGAATATCCCTGTCCTGGAACGCAGCATGAGCCCAAACTGCATGACCCAGATTTAAAAATGTGCCGCAAAAAGGATGTCTTTCAACCACCATTTTAGGTGAACTGGACACTAACTTATATCTGTCCTGTACCGCAGAAATGACCATTAAACCTGTTTTGACCCCAGTTTAAAAAGTGCCGGAAAAGGAGTCTTTCAACCACCATTTTAGTTTCACTGGACATTGGACTATACCTGGGTCTGGGCCACAGCATGAGCCCCAAAACTGCATGACCCCACATTTAAAAGTGCCGGAAAAAGGAAGTCTTTCAACCACCATTTAGTTTCACTGGACATTGACTATTACCCTGTCCTGGGCCACAACATGAGCCCAAACCTGAATGACCCCCCACATTTAAAAAGTGCCGGAAAAAGGAGTCTTTCAACCACCATGTTAGTTTACTGGACGCATTGGACTATACCTGTCCTGGGCCACAGCATCGAGCCCATAACCTGCATTGACCCCCTCATTTAAAAAGAGGCCGAAAAAAGGAGTCTTTCAACCCCATTTTAGTTGAACTGGACCATTGACTTACCTGTCCGGGCCACAGCATGAGGCCCCAAAAACATGCATGACCCCCACATTTAAAAAAGTGCCGGAAAAAATGGGAGTCTTTCAACCACCACTTTAGTTGAAACTGGGACATTGGACTATACCATGTCCTGGGCCCAGCTGAGCCCTTAACCTGCATGACCCCTCATTTAAAATGAGGCCCGGAAAAAGGAGTCTTTTCAACCACATTTTAGTTTCACTGGACATGACTTACCTGTCTGGGCCACCAGGCATGACCCAGGGCCGGAGTTACAGTGGGTGCCGGTGAAAAGCCCAGGCTGGCGTCCGTCAATCTATTAACAAGCAGGTTAAAATTGCCCTGATGACGCTGCAACGAAAACTGTCGTGATGAGAGCAGAGTGCGGAAGCGGAAGTGTGAGAAACTCCAGCCTTCCTCTGTTAAACAGTCAATCCCTGGGTAGCGCTTGCCCCTCCGTTGAGTGTGGACCAATTTGAGCTTCACTTGGATATACTGGTGGTTAACGCTCCTGTTTACCCAGGTGCCCTTTAGTTGGCATTTTTTTCTCATTTTACTCAACGTGCTGGAGGAAAATGGTATCTGTACTTTGTTCTCTGTCCGTGCTCCATACTCCTGTCCTCTGAGATAACTACATCTGGGTCAAAGAGTTTCCCTGTATCCCTTGTACAAATCAGGAGGAATTTTTTTAACAGCTATTTTGTTACTGCAAGTTTTTTAGTAGTTTAATTCTAGAAAACACATTTTTTAACATAGGATGAATCCCACCATGTCTTTGTTTTCTTTTTTTCATTGTATAAAATGGGTTGTCTCAATACAGGATTGATAGCTTGTTAAAGATTTGCATAAAACAAGTCATTTTGCAATATGTGTCCATTAACAGTGTCTACCTATTTCCTGTTTCTGACAGCACCATCACCCTGAGCCACTCTGGACAATTGTGCGAAGAACTAATGTCTGTAGAAACAAATCTTTTTTTAGAATAGGCCCTGTAGTATAGCTGCATGTAACAGCAAATTGCCCCAAAATTCAAAGCATTGACCCTTGAGCCACTTTGGTTAATTGTGAAGAAACAAAATGTCTGTTAGAAACAACATTTTTTAGAAATAGGTAACTGTAAGTATTAGCTGAATGTCACAGCAAATGCCCCAAAATTCAAAGCATGACCCTTGAGCCACTTTGGTCAATTCGTGAAGAACAAATGTCTGTTAGGAGATGTTAGAAACAACATTTTTTTATTTTAAGACTGTAGTATTGCTGCATTTCAAGCAGCATGACCCAAAAATTATAAAAAATGATCCTTCTCAGCCACTGTTAAAATTGTTGAGGGAGAAATGACACTTAGAAGACATTTCTGTTTACAAAGGACATGATTATTGCTGTATATCACAGCTACATGACCCCAAAAAATTATAAATATTGACTTCTCAGCCACTATTAAAAACTTGTGAGGGAGAAATGCCACTTAGTAAGGACCCATGTCTGTCCAAAGGACCATAATTATAGCTGTATATCACAGCTACATGACCCCAAAAAAATATAAATATGACTTCTCTGCCACTATTAAAAATTGTGAGTGGAGAAATGCATTAGAAGTCAATTTCTGTTTCAAAGGACCATGATTATTGCTGTTATCTCACAGCAACATGACCTCAAAAAACCATTGACATGCGAATACTTCTTAAGTTAAAGTGAGTAAATGGATACGGTGTTGTCATGAAAACCTTGCTGTCTTTTACAGTCTCCTCACAGCAAAAAACCAGCAAAATGAACTGTTGGGAAAGAGAATAAAAATTGCAGTAAGAAATGATCTTTTTAAAAAAAATTTTTTCAAGAGGACATTTCTGTTTGAAAAGGAATTGTGAAGTAGACTGGCAACTAATCGGTGACATCGGCAATTGGGGCCACAACATCATCAGAGATCATGACCTGATTCATCTTGATGAATGTCATACGATTCCACATTATATGTGGAAAGCCGGAGGATGCGTTTGTCTGTATTGGACTCCTCAGCTGTGCTGAAGGTCGCCTCAGATATGACGCTGGCTTTGCTGGCAGGACAACACCCTCTATGGCGTGACGAGCTCCAGCTCGGGCCATTCGTCCATTTTGGATACAGAAGTCTATTGGGTCGGAACACAGGCAAAAAACATCGGTTTGTTGAGACGCAGATAGTCGTTGCACCATGATCTTAAGCTGATCTCTGTGGTGTTGGATGTCCGTGCCCTGCATTGCATGCGTTGGTGAGGTTGATAACAAAGATTGCCAGAGGTCCACCCATTGGACTTCTGCCACCTTGCCTTGCTGGCTGACTCGCTACGCCTACTTGGCACTCTACTGCCTGTCACGTCGCTGATTTGGTTCCTTCGTGACATTTGGGGAACACGTGAAAGCAAGGAGTGTCTGCAACAGATGTCTCAGTTGATCAATCAGCAAGGTCTCCATTTCCTGCATTTTACTCTCTATTGGGTGGGTGGAAGGAAGTGAAGATTTTTGTTTTGTACGGGATCAGGAGGGTGTGGCACCCAGTAACTGTTGTTCTTTTGATGGCCTTAATACGAGGATCTTGTTGGAGGAAATGGAGAGCATCCAAGCACTCATGGTGAGAGATGGAGCCTTGATTTCCCAAGCCTATGGGTCGGGCCGGGCACTAGCAAATGAGTCTTCCTCATCTTCCTCCTCCGCCTCAAATTCGCGCCAAACCTCTTTTCCAAGGCAGGGACGGTCTGGTAAACATCGGTGTCTAGGAAATACTCCTCCTTCCCTCCTCTCCTACGCATGCCTCCGGCACAGCTTCAACACAGCCCTGACTTAGCTGAGATGATGCACCCTGAGAGCTGTTGCGCCACCATTGCACTAGCTCTGGACCCCGAACACTGCCTAATGAAGACCGATGATTTGTGAAACTGTTCGGGGCCTTGTGGATTTGACGGAGAGATAGGCTCGGTGTCTGCATCTGTGTCGTTCTCCTCCTCCGTCGCTGGCGGGGGACCTCGTTGTTCATGAGTGTCAACGATTCGTTCCAGAACTAAGAATCACCACAATGCTATGCTGCAAGGCATTGTCCGCACTGACCATTTTGGGTGGCTTCTTCAAAACTGGAAAGGATGGTCCAGAGCTCTTTCCACCTGCCTCACTCTCGGTGGTTCAACACCCCGAGGTCAGTTACGCTGGCTTGTCAGGCCATGTGTCACTTCGTACTGCGTGAATGGCATTTGCGCTGCGTGCCACAATCGCTGGAGCATGTGGAGGGTGGAAATTCCAGCGTGTTGCAAGTAAACATTGAGACGGTTGACGGGTGAGGCCGAGCTGACGCTGCCTGCAACGAGCAGGCGTGGACGAAGCAGGGTGCGAATGGCGGAGTAGTGCGAACTCTGACCTCGAGCCTTCTTCAGCAGGCAAGTCCAGACCCGGGTAGCTCTTTAGAAATTTCTGGGCGAAAAGGTTCATGACATGTGCCAGGCAAAGGGATGTGCTAAAGCCTTACCGATCTTATGGGGGCCAGCAGATTTTCGGCGTTTTATGCAACACCACCTTGCCTGGCACAAGGTTCTTGTCAACCCAGCCAGAGCTCGGTCTCGTTGCTTAGAGCCGTCCACGCTGTGACCTGTGTGTGGACGGTCTCCAGGCAGATTAATTTCAACACGGGGGGCCTGGTGTTATGGGCACGTGATGCCACCAGAGGACCTCGGGGGAAAGAGCCCTGCCACCATCCTGCGGTTTTTTTGAAGAGCGTTGCGCCGAGCCCTGAGAGCCACCCGTCACGCCCAGAGAGAGACATTCCACCCAGCTCACCCAGTGAAGCTATCACAGAGAATATAGCAGAGCCTTTTTGGCCGTGCTTACTAGCCATGTTGTCGTGGTTGAGATGGACTTTTCCGGACACAGATGCAGACAACGCGCTTGAAAATTTTAGATGACACGTGCTGGCAGGGCCTAGGGACGGTTTTTCTTGGCAAAGAAATGCTTCTGCTCGGCATCTGGTATTGGGCGGCAAGCGAGGGCCATGACGTGGCGGAACCCATTTGTGTCCCACCAGACGGAAAGCTAACATTTCCAAGGCCAAAAGCCTGGCCCATTGCCGGAACATTCAGGCTTTTGGGTTTGGGATGGTTTGGGTGTTTTAAAGTGTTTCTTCTGCTCCCAAACACTGGAAGACAGGAAGGCTGGCTGACTAGACTGGCAACTGTACGGCTGTGCAGGTCGTCAAAACTGGCGGAAAAGGAGATGGGGTAGGATGGGTCTCTGGTGGTTGCTTGGTGGTTACTGGGCGACGGTGGAGGCTGTAAGCGGAGGCTTGTTCACTGATTCATGACTCTGAGAGACATGGGCAGCTGAGGAACGCTTGGTGGTGGCGGAGGAGGAGGAGGCGGAGAGGAGACAGAGGGTGTGACAGTGGTTGGAGGCCCGGTCGTCGGTTGCCTTTTTAATGGCCAAGTGTTCCCTCCATTTCAACTCATGCGATGCGCTGCATGTGATCTAGACATGTTGGTGGTGGTTAACTCACTTAAGGTTCTTGCTATACTTATGCGTTTACGCTAGGCGGCATATGACATCGCTGGGTGAAACGAGGGCTTGCTTCAAAAGAAGGGGCCCAGGCTCTTGAGAGGTCCTGGACCTTTTTGACGGCGATAAGCGAGGACGCGGGGTTTGCGTTGACCCATGGGCTGGCGGAATCATATCAGCGGACTTCTGCGACCCGCCCTCCCCCCCCTTTTGTGTGGCGGGACCAGTTAATTGACCACTACACCACTAGTCTTCCTCCTCGTCCATGATGAAGCGCCTCGCAAAGCAAAAATTCTGCGGAAAAGGACCAGGCATGGATCCAATGTCGTCATCATCATCATCATCAACACAGGTGAATGACTTGGTCGTTCCTGACTTTCTGCATCCCAGAAGTGGCGGGCTACAAGCAAGAGGGACACTGCAAGGCGTTGCCGACCGCCCGGGATTTTTTGCCGATTGACGGCTTCCTTCACCGACCTTGATGGGCAATCAGTAACTGGGCGGTCAGGAGCAGACTAAATCATCCCTCTGATCTTTTAACATGCTTCTGACCCCAAACCGCATTTTTGTCATCAAAGAGGTCCTTCAGACAATGGATTATCCACAGTGGTGGGTACACGATGTTGACATTTGGGCTGCTTCATGTTGGACGGATGCTGATGATGCTGATGTCGACATTTGTCGGCCGTGACTGCGAGGCCGAGGAGTAAGACTGCTAGATGCAGGTTGCCATTAACACTGAAGGACAGATTGGCGACGATGTTCGTTACTTAGATTCACAGGGCCCTGACCAGCGATGACAGCCTGACGGTCCTGCAACTGACGATTCGCTGGCATGCGTGTTGTCGACAGAACTGGAAGGAGCACCTTCTCTCGTACCTTACCTCATGTGCTACCCCCTCTTTGCTCGCTTACCACCTGCATTCGCTCCTATCAGAAATATAAAAATTTGAGAAGGTATGGAATAGTTTTGGAAAGTCTCTTGTTTAAAAGACGGCAAATCACAGCTATTCTAAAATCCCTCTAATCAAATACCAAAATTGCTGGATTCAATTAACTGCAAGGTGTCTATCAACAAATCCTGGTCTGGGCCCAAAAGTCCAAAAAACAACGTATCTTTATTCTTCCTGGTATAATCCTCTAACGGTATTTTTTTGCAGCTTTCAATTCACCTGTGGTGAATATAGAAATTGGGTTCTTAAGATTTACGTAGATTGCTGCGTCAATGAACAGTGCTGGGTGCGCAAAGTCAAAAAACAGGTAAAATGTTAGGTTTGATATATAATAAACTGTATGTTTTTCACCTTTCAATTCACCTGTGGTGAATATAGAATTGCTGTTTTAAGATTTACGTAGATGCTGTGCGGCAAGGCACAGTGAGGGGTGCGCAAATGTCAAAAAACACGTAACTGTTATGTTTTTTTTTAATTAATAAACTGTAATTTCTTGGCACCATTCAATTCACCTGTGTGTGGAATATAGAATTGTGTTTTTAGATTTTACGTAGATGCTGACGTCAATGAACAGTGGCTGGTGTGCGCAAAAGTAAAAAACACGTAACTGTATTGTTTTGATATAATAAAACGTTTTTTTTGCACCTTTCAATTCACCTGTGGTGAATTATAGACTTTCTGTTTTAAGATTTACGTAGATGATGCGTCAATGAACAGTGCTGGGTGCGCAAAAGTCAAAAAACACGTAACTGTTATGTTTTGATACATAAACGTATTTTTTGCACCTTTTCAATTCACACTGTGGTGAATATAGAATTGCTGTTTTAAGATTTACGTAGTATGGCTCACGTTCAATGAACAGTGCTGGCTGGACGGGTGCGCTAAAGTCAAAAAACACGTAACTGTGATGTTTCGTACGATACACAGTAATTTTTGGCTAACAAAACAACCTGTGCTGACTACAAGATTGTGGTTTGTAATTTTAAGTGCTAGGTGGATATATCAACAGTCACAGGTTTGTTAATGGGTAAAATTGAAACCTATCGGAAATGTATACTGATAATAAAGTGGAGTTTTGCAGCTAACAAAGAGACTGCAGTTACTAGAAAATTATGTTTATCCAATATAAGTTCAGCTTGCCCAATATCAGGGAAATATTTCAATAGCAAACTGTTAATAAGAAAGAGATTCCTACAAGTCTAACTAAGGTCTTGGTGAACTTTATCCAGTGTTCTTTATAGATAGAGCTTTGTCTGTGTTCGCCCGCGGCCCCCCCCCCGACCCCCCCACCCCCCCCCCCCTTGCTCACCGCCGTGAATTTACAGCGGTTAGATGCTGCTTTATAAATTCTCTAGCTAACTACCTAAAAATTTCAAATCTCTAATCTAACTAAATTGAAGGATCAACAGCTAATAGTAGAGGTTTCTCTGTGCAGAAATAGGACTAATTTCGCGTGAGCTGTTTGGCCACAGGCAGAGCGCAGGTCCGATCCCTATGAGACGATGAGAGAACTGAAGGCTGAAACTGAAAACAGGAAACGTGTTCTATGGTTAAACGAGGTCATGTGATTTTTCCAGCCAATCGCAACCATACACATCCCAGTCAATGACGTCGCACACACAATATCACCTGCTCTATTCTGTAAAATCTCATTTGCTGGCCGCCAAATTACAGGGAAGCGCCGAAAAAGGCGCGATCTTAATAGATGATGCACAGATTTTAACCTTAATTTATCGCATGATCTGGAAAATTTCGATCACCATAAAATAACCTTGCGATTTCAACTTTGTCGATAAAAATGCTCTACACTACTCCTCGCTACTCATTGGTGCCAGCAGTCATTCAGCGGAGGACGATTGCCAAAGAGAAAACAGTATGCGTCCAACCTTTCCTAGGTGCAGAAAGGAAGTGACAGTTCTTCCTGTCCAGGTTGTTGGTGCTGCAGTGTCCCTCCTTTTCCAAATGGTGGACTCTGCACCATTCAGAGAACTAATGACTTGTGCCGAGCCGAGATGGAGAGTTCCAAGCCGTAATTTCTTTTCCAAAACGGCAGTACCAGCACTTCATAAATATGTAGAACAGAAGGTGGGTCAGTCCTTGAGCTTATCGGTTTGTTCCAAGGTGCACGGCAGCGCGGACGTCTGGAGCTGTAACTACGGTCAGGGCCAGTACATGTCCTTTACGGCCCACTGGGTGAATGTGCTTCCGGCCCAGGCACAACAACAACTTGGACAGGAGACGCCGCTTTCTCCTCCACGTTGTCAAACTGCAGCTCCTGCGCCAATGTCCGCCTTCTCTCCTCCACCACCACCACCACCATCTCAGCCTCCACAAGTACTGCTCCATCATACCACATGTGTAGGGCACAGCGGTGTCACACAGTTCTACACCTGGCTTGCCTCGGCGAACGAAGTCACACAGGGGAGGAACTTCTCCGCGTCATGCAGCAAGAAATCGATGTGTGGCTTTCTCCGCGCCAACTGCAAATCGGAACCATGGTGACGGACAATGGGAGGAACATGGTGTCCGCGCTGCACCGAGGAGGGATGGTCCATGCGCCCTGCATGGCGCATGTGTTCAATCTGGTTGTGAAAAGGTTCCTGAAGTCTTCTACCGATCTTCAGAAGATTCTGAAAATGGCCAGGAAACTGTGCATGCACTTCATCCATTCCTACAAAGCCAGGAACACCCTCCTCGAGTTGCAGCGGCAGAACGGCCTCCCCCAACACACTCTGATATGCGATGTTTCCACCCATTGGAATTCCAGCCTGCACATGTTGGACCGACTGTATGAACAGAGAAAGGCCATAAACGATTTTTTGATGATCCAGGCGGACAGGAGTACTCCCCTGTGTAACTTTGATGTCAGCCAGTGGCAGCTCATGCGTGACACCTGCCGTTTGTTGAGGCCATTCGAGGAGGCCACATTATTTGTCAGTCGCCAGGACTACGGGATGAATAACGTCATTCCACTGCTTCATGTCTCTAATCTCATAGACACAGAACAAATAAGGCCCCCTTGTGACACCGTCTGCAGCAGGTGACACTTATAGACAGAGGTGAGAGATCACAATTTAAAACATCATATCTGACCTCGCCGACATGTTTCGCCAGTTAACCTGGCTTTATCAAGGCTTAGATCGGACCTCTAGCTGGCTTGGGATCCCTTACTGAAGCTAGTACTTTGCTATAGATATAAGGCTCCCCTGTTAGTAGGTGGGGTTCCACCAGACTTGATAATAGAAAGGGAGTTATTCCCTCTTTCAGAAGCAAAAAGGGTTAAATGATGAGGTTAGAGATCAGGTTTTTAAATAGTGTGTATAGAGGTTAAGAGTTAGATATAATAAAAGTTACGTTTTAGTGTTTAACAGATAGAGAACTGATAGAGTTTAAGTTTGCCTATGGCAAAATAGTAAATATAGTGATCAAAAGTCACTCTTTGTTCTCTTGCGAGATTCCCAATTTTTTGGAGATTATGTGACTCTGTGGCCTATTCCTGTTTTTGCCACCTCCAGAATGTCATTGTGCCACTGTCTGACCTCATGCTGCTGCTGTGGCTGCTGCCGTGACCTCCACACTGTGTCATTGTCCCACTCTGTGGCCTACTCCTGTTTTTGCCACCTCCAGAATGTCATTGTGCCACTTTCTGACCTCATGCTGCTGCTGTGGCTGCTGCCGTGACCTACACACTGTGTCATTGTGCCACTGTCTGACCTCATGCTGCTGCTGTGGCTGCTGCCGTGACCTACACACTGTCATTGTGCCACTGTCTGACCTCATGCTACTGCTGTGGCAGCTGCCGTAACCTACACACTATGTCATTGTGCCACTATGTGGCCTACTCCTGTTTTTGCCACCTCCAGAATATCATTGTGCCACTGTCTGACCTCATGCTGCTGTGGCTGCCGCCGTCACCTCCATACTCTGTCACTGATGTTGCCACCTGAGCCCTCAGCTTGTTTTTTTCCAGCTGTCGCTGCCATGACTTTATCAGGCTACATTTCCCCTTCAGTTTTTTGGTCAGTTTTGCCCTCTTAAGTGCCCAGGGAATTTTATAGTGAAGCGATTCTAAGAGCGGCGGCAGTCATGTGCGTGTCATACTAAAACACAACATTGTATGAAGACAAAACCAAGCTCCCTCTGCATATTTAAGCATGGCACAACGTTCTATAGCACCCAGCAGGCTCTGTGCAGCCTGGAAATAGCTGTTTTTTAACGTGATTCATCCCGAAGTAATTCGGAACTAAGTTATTTTTTGCCGAGAAATCCGGCGAAGTGAACGAACCGAATTTCGGGAAATTCGCCCATCTCTAATTGTCACAGCAGCTGGCCACATAATGCAGCTGTATAATGTAGTCAATTGCTCTACACACATACAATTTCTTGGACTGAGTCTACATGTGTTGCATATCTTATGAGTAGAGAAAGCTACTGCCAAACATCTTTTTGGAAAGCAAAGATTGACATGCTGTACAGAGGCCTTGGTATATACAATATATTACTTATCAGGTATTATCCGTGTTATGCTGACAGTTCTAATATATTGCAATACAAAAGTATTGCAATGTATTGTACATCGATATGGTTATCATATATCTAATTCTTAGTTGTACTAATTTCAAGTTTAACAAAGTGTTTAAAAATATATAAAGATAAATATATAAAGATATTTAAATAAAAAAAGTTCAGACTTTCAGAATATGCTAGAATTTAGAATTGATGTGTGTTATATATATATATATATATATATATATATATATATATATATATATATATATATATATATATATATATATATATATAAATTAGGAATTGAGAAGATAAAATTAATCTCCGAGAACAAAACCCAAAGAACTTTGGAAATGCCTTGTATCCATCTTTCCATGAAAAACAACTGCTTTTTAAATGTAATATGAGTTAAAGTGGTGCAATTAAAATACAACTAATCCCACAAAAAAACAAACCCTTATATATTTATGTCAATAGGTGATGGATCCATTAATAGCCAGAGCCAAGAGGCAAAAGTACATTGGATGGTAAGCCGAACCTCAGCATACACCGGCCTTTTAGAAGATTGTGAGCCAGTGAACGTGCTGTATTTAGCAGCAGAGATCCCAGCAAGAGGAAGATGTCAACAGGCTGGATGCTGAGGGGGGGGTAAATGGGCAGGTGGGTGAGGGTTGCAGAAAAACAATAACAAAAATAAACATAATTGGTATTGCAATGTCCATAGAGGTCAAATTTATTAAAATATAATCTTTTTATCCCACATGGTTATTAACATGAAAAAAACTAATGCCAAAATTGCAGTTTTATTGGTCATTGCACTTGTCCCAAAAACTGGAATAAAAATTAACCAAGGTTGTATGTACACCATAATGGTACCAATAAAAAATATTCTTCAGACTACAAATAAAAGCATCCCTTACACAGTTCCTTAGATGGAAAAATAAATTATTGGTCACACAAATTAACAAGAAGTGATTAAAAGGCAATTCCTCCATTCTTAACATAAATGAAAAAATGGTTATGGTGGGAATATCAGCAAGCAACTAAATAAGGTATGTTTATTCTCAGTATCCTAAAAGCTACACAACATATCACAATGCAGGTGGTCAGTCTTGGCCTACAAAATGGTTACACCATCCATGCCTGCCCCTCACAGGCTCTTGTGGGGTTCCTATGCTATCCTCTACTGCCTTGTTACCAACAGCATGTTGTTTGGTGGCAGGAATTCCCTGCCGCCAAGTTACCAACTTCATAAAAAAAAACAAAAAACTTTCATTTAAAGGGATTGTCTGGCAAAAATATAAATACAAAATAAGGGACAGGCTGGGTAAAAAAAATAAATTACATTATACTTACCTACCTGTCCCGTGCTATTCTTGCTTTGGGGCTCCCTGTGTGGGTTTGCGTCCAACATGCAGAAGAGGTGCTGGCACTCCATGCACTTACAATGGATTCCGAGTATCTACTACATGCTGGGATGAGAACCGGTAAGTGAAGAGTTCATGAATGACTAGGTATGAATAACTTTTTTTGTGTTTTTTATCCAGCCTGGCCTTTCTGATTATTTTTTTTTTTTTTGCCAGACAACCACTTTAACATTAAAAAGTGCAACATATGTTTAATTCACAAATCATTAAATGCAACATGTACATTTAATAGACAAGGTGTGACATATTTGGTCACATACCTCTTTTACCCTCCTTACAATCAGAGCATTTCTTTGACAAGTTTTTCCTTTTTATTTCAGTAAAGGTTACTGTCTTTCCAATCTATTTCTATTAGTTTCAAAAGGTCATAACATTGTCACCCTTAGATAATTCTTTATATTCCTTGATCAGTACAACTGAAATAAAGGGTTACCTTGTCCAAAAACATTTAGCTTTCTATTATGCTTATCGATGCACTTGATTAAACAATCTGTTTTAGTTGCTAGTGACTGGCGTACCTTGAAATCAATATTTTCCTCTAAGAACCAGCATTGTGAATAAATTCCGATATTACGTGCTGGGATCGTTGCAAGATGATTAGGTGTCTTTAATTAGATTATGAAAAAAGCATGCTTGGTATGGCAGGCTTATCCCTCTCATTGACTGACAAAGTAAGTCATGAAGGTTTTTAATGACCTGAAATCTCAGTCTCATGGCCTCAGCAGCAGTTAACAAGACTGCATTCAATATAGTAGGATTAGTGCTGAACTAATAACAGACCTTCAAACATTAGGTTTGTTTTCCAATTATAGTTAATAATATGGGAAGTTGTAGAAAGCAAGTAGAGGTTCTGGTTCATTTAAAGAACCTTAAGGGCAATTGTTGTACATTTTAGTTCAATGTCACAGAATGTTATATATTTCATACTCAAACAGTAGTGTAAGCAGGCATTACAGAAATGTTAATGTACTATTACAAGCATTGAAGCCACTTGTCAATGCTATATCACGTTAAGACAGCACGTGCACACATTGCTGTATTCCAGGTGTCTAACATCTGTATCCATTCCCAGGTGGCACATGTTACACACCTGGGTAAGCCTCAGTTGTATGACATTGCACCTGTCTAACGAAATTACATCCAGTATTGCAACATAATGGAAAAATTGTCACAAGATAAAATCACAGTTATAGTCACAATGTCCCAGTGTCAGCTAATTGGGCTGCAGAATACTCTAGTTAAGAAAAAAAACTACAAATGGTAAACTACTTAGGTTAAAATTATAGTCTTATAGTGCTTTACAAAAAAAAAAAAAAAAAAGATTACTCTTTATATACATTTTGGGGCTGCAGGATGTCCCATGTGTTCTGGCTAATCATACTATATTGCATGGAAATATGTCCTAGCTGGGGATCTGTCTTATTGATTTATGTTCTTAAAATAAAATTTATTTATTGGCTTAAATTTATTAGCTACTAAAAGCTAGAGCTTATTTTATTTCTATTCATTAAAGGGATGTCCCAGTTTTGTTTTGTTTTAAACATTAAAGTTTTTATTGAAGTTTTTTATAGTAATACAAAGTATAACCATAACAAGGAAATCAATGTAAACAGCAAGGAGAACAAAACAGAAGAAACATGCCATGTGTATGTCAATACAAAATTGTGTAAGGCACAAGAGAAACTTCACAAAAATATGTATGCGTTTTCATCCATGATTTTGTCTAACAAATCAAAAACGGAAATAGACTCATTAGGGGTTAATGACCAGGCTGTATACGATCCTGTATAGAGTGAGATACAGAAAAGTTATGTAACGTAAACTGAGTTAGACCATACATGCCATCTATCCTTGTGTTTGGAGAACAAGTGGAATGGGACTATTAAGCATAATTCACTGTGAAATTGAATATTTACTTTGTTTATGACATCTGTAAAGTTTAACGGGGACGGGGCTCCCAAATGGTGAGCTATAGTAAGTTGAGCGGCTGTAAGAATATTTTGCACTACAGTTTGGTGAGCGTGAGGTAAATCCCAAATTTCAATATCTAGCAAAGCTAATTCTGGGGTAAGTATGAACTGTGAGTGGTATAAGTTCTGTATAAGTCATTCCACATCGGCCCAAAGAGCTCTAGTTATGGGGCAGGACAACCACATGTGTGAGAGGGAGCCAGCTGAACCGCATTGTCTCCAGCACATTCTAGAGGAGCCGGGAAACATATGTGCTATACGGACTGGAGTGAGGTACCACCGTAGATGTATTTTCCTAGTGAGTTCTATATGGTTAATACAATTGGAGAGTTTAGAGGTCGAGCTAGCTGCTTTCCACCATTCCTCTAAAGTAAACGATTTAGCCAACTTCGATTCCCATTTAACCATGTATTTGGACTTAGATTGGTCGTTGGTTATCAAGATGGAGTAAGCTGAGGTTGAGGTTCTCAAAAGTTCTGAAAACTCCATCTAGAAAAAGATCAACAACCACTTTGATATCATTAGCAATCCAGCGGTTTAGAGGGGTGTTTGGAACTGCACCATACAGCATAAATAGGGGGCACTCCTGTTCTTTTACATGGACAGCACACTTTTGTACTATATATTTGTACCAAACCTCCATCAGATGTTGAACTGTCGCTAAGCCATAGTGTGAGGGTGGGAGTTGGGGAATCCACATAGGGGCGCTAATAAGTGGTCTTTGATTGACGCGGGATATAATATATAGTTTTCAATATCTACTCAGTGATTCGAGCGGGATAAATTTCAGGGGTTAACTATAGGTTAAAACGACAAATCCCAAAATAGGGAGAGAACCAATTAAAATATAACTTTTAATGTTTACATATATAAAAATATAGTGGCAACAAAAACCTCTTACACAGAGGAATAAACAATTAAAAACTGATACCATAGATAAAGAAACGGCTGTAATACACACTATTAATCCCTAGGTAGCTAATACTCCACTGTCTAAGCCAGGATTATCGTCCCGAAACAAAGGACAGTCCCGTCACAAACCTATCCCTTACTAGAAAAGCCCTATTAATCCCTCACACTCCAAAATCCCAACATGTTTCGATCCTCCCTAATCCATAGGATCTCCTCAGGGGATACAATATAGGGAAAAATTGCCACTAGTACAAAAATATATCCAGCATGCTAATGACAACAATGCAAGAGAAGTTTGTACTGACACAGAAGGGCATTCAAAACATCTCAATGAAGACAATGCAAGAGAAGTTTGTACTGACACAGGCAATTTGAAGATATGCAAATTAACTACTTATCTGGCCTGCATGACCTCCTCTAGTTCACTCATTAGAGAAATGACGACAATGCTGAAAAAATATAAATGCAGAGTGTATACCAAATGAGTAATTCACAAATAAACAACAAGCTCCATCACCTAAAGGTATCACAAACAGGTATTTACCTTAGAGCCACAATCCGTGTTAGGAATGGTACATCCGCTCTTGCACTCTGTGTATGACAGAGTGCAAACTGTCAGCAATCCTATGCCGGGCGGAGACGCCGACAACTGAGCCGCATGGACTTATAAGCACTCGTGTCGTGCGCCGGAAATGATAACCACGGTGCCCGAATATTACACAGGCGCCGAATGGCGTCCCTAGCAACCTGGTTACCGCATTCAGATAGCGGTCAGGTAAAAAGATAGGCAGTCCTTCTGATAATGAGGACACAGGTTATTATCAAAACAGAGACATACTTGGCTTAGTTGGCAATAGTCCCAATTAATAGTATGGAACTCAGTTACAATGGCACAGGTCAGGGCGTTGGAGATTTAGCAGGAATTCTTTTAATGGGGATAGATGTAGGAGGGGGGAGGCAGATAAATGGCAGATAAATGAACTATTAAATATAGCAACTAAAATCCAGTTGCTCATTAAGGCCATTTGGTGTGAAGGTCTTGAGGGTGAAAATCCAAACGGTTTCTCTTTGAAGCAGTTTCTGATCAATATTTCCTTTTCGTATGGATGGTTCTTATTGATATGATCAATTCAATCCATTTTAAAACATTTGGGGTTCACATTATGTGAATTCCACACATGACGTGACAACAGCCGTGTCGCGCTATTGTCGGCGTAATGGCGCCACAGTGTTACAATCGGCGACGGGGGCGGAGGGGGAAGACAAAAGCTGACGAGTGTCGTCTTTCCGTCGTATTTTTGTCCACATAGTCATACATATTCGGCACACCCACTTGTTTGTAGTTTTACAATTAATAAAGTATCTTATGGAAAAGTTCTTGTTATTCCTTGTACCAGAAAAAGATTTTGTCTTTTCCACAAAGGGGCATGCCACATAGTCAGAGCATCTAAAACAGCCAGTGGGTTTAGACAACCACATTTAGATCGTGGCATTTGGAAGTGGCTCTGGGTCTTTATGATACCTAAGGGCTCCTGCCTCTTCATATAGGTGATAGAGGAAACTCACCGCTCGTCTTTAATGTCGGGATAACATCTTCAGCACATGCCAGTGCCTCTGGATAATGCGTTTAACAGATGGGCACGCATTATCAATAAAGTCCCATGATACGTGTCAAGGGTGGTGTTGCAGTTGATTTTAGGTGTGAGAAGGTCAATTCGATCTGATTTTAGTGCATTTTGATATGCCCGTCGTTTAAAACTTGATATGTGATACCCCCTTGACAAAAAAAGCCGTTTCTCATGTCATCAGCCTGTCTCCTGAATACTCAGTCTCAAGGAAGCAATTTTCTTGAGTGCGGCACGGTAATGACCTCGAGAGATGACCTTTTAAAGGTCTAGGGTTGATTACTCTGCCCAGACCGCAGCTAATGGAATTCACGGACGGTGGGGTTTCTCGAAAGAACCGTTGTCGCAAGTTGAACCTGATGTATTTTTGGGTGATTATATACATGTAAGGAATGGTGATGATCCGCTGCTCAAAAGTTCTTGGGTAAATTTTTGCCTAGTTCATTAACATTAAGAGCCTTTATACCTTTTCACAAAATCTGTTGCTGTGACCATCAAAATATGAAACACGTTTAGTCATGAATCTAGATCCAGAGAGCTATTTTCTAAAGTTGTATAGGGGGATGTACCCTCGTGAGATAACAGAAGGAGGGACTCGGTCCACCAGCCGAGGTACATGATTTTGAATAGGATGGGTGCGCAGGGCTCTTTGTCCATGGTCGTACCGTCGTAACGGTGTGTGAAGTTGCTCTATTGTTCAAAACAACATTATAATTGTTCCTAGTTTTCGTACGGAATCTACAGCTCAGCAAATTCACTCTACAAAACTTGTTGTGTGTATCTTATTGTATGCTCCCTGGTGCATAGATAGAATTATTATAGCTTCCAGGCCAAGATGGTGTGGTTGTACACTATGTATAGGGGATCGACATCTATACTTGCTAATAGGGTGTTATGGTCAACATACCGTCCCTCGTTCCGTTTTAACAAATCTGTGGTGTCCCTATGTAGGATGGTGAAATGAACTGTAACAAAGGGAGATACTTTTTATGCAATGTACACACCACAGTTTTGTGTGAGGGAACCAATTCCCTGATAATATTTGGACGACACTTAGTAAAGGGGGTGTACCTTTGTGCCAGCAACTTAGGCAAACTATAAAATGTTGCAATCTGTGCGGATGTTGTGGAAGTAGTTAATCATATTCATGCCTTTCGTTAATTAGTTCCAACTTCAAAACTTGATTCAGTAAGTTTTTTCATTCATTTGAAAAAGACCCTGTAGGGTCTGAGACAGAACACGATAACAGGAGGTTGTCGATTAGTAGATTATGTCACAGTTCTCTATATTGGATTTCGATCCAAAAACCACTACATTACACCCTTGTCAGAGGGTTGTTATGATATGGTGGGATCATTTTCCAGTTCTGTAGCGCCTGTAATTCAAGTTCAGAACAGTTGTTACCTAAAAGTGCCTCTTTACTTTTCAAGATCTTTATGGGTGAGGTCTAAAAAAACACATCAATACATGACGTATTTCTCACCATATAGGTGGCTTCTTTTTGACCTTTAGCTTTTAAGTTCAGTAAATGTAGTTCCTTTACACGTGAGTCTGTCTCATGGGATTTCAGATACCCTCGTGTAGCTGGCGAAAGTCTTCAAGCAAAAGTCAAAGGCAATACCAAGTTCCTTACTCGATCTATTCTTATTCTTTTAGTGCAAAGAATTTATGCCAGCGCAGTGCTTTCTTGCAAAAGTGATGAGAGAGTCACGGGTCCAGGTGTAACAAATTTAAAGTTATATGTCGGTACAAAAGTCATGAGTACCTTCACAATACATAGAAAACATAAACGATTTCTGCGTGATGTGGCGAGAGTTTAGAGAGAATTAAAGCCGTTACTTTAGTAGGCAATAAAAATGACTCAGTCCATAGAGAATATGCCACTGACGGCCTCATCCACTGAAACCGATATCTCTGACATGAAAGAGACTCGATTCAGTGGAGATGAGTTCCGAGAAAAAGTACAAGGATCCTAGAAGGGAATAGAGGTAGAGAGGTGCGGGGAGAGGTTGCACGTATCGCACATAATATTATTCGGATTCAAAAAAAACTTATACGAACTGAGGGAGAGGCAGTGAGAGTTCATACAAATTCTAAATTATCTAGACCAGATGACACAGAGTTTCAGGTCATAAAATTTCAACGTACTTTGACTGACGTGGAAAAACAGTGTATTTGTGTAAGGGAATGACTTTTGTACTGACATTAACTTCATTTGTTTAACTGGGAACCGTGATCTGCATCTCTTTGCAAGAAACTCTGCTGGCATCATTCTGTGTTGCACTAGAAGATAAGAAAGTAGTGTTAAGGAACTTGGTGCCTTTGAATTTGCTTGAAGACTGTTTTCGCCTGGTATTCGGGTATCTGAAATCCCATTGGGAAAGGACACGGCTTAGTAAAGACGCATCCATTTATGAACTTAAAGCTAAAGTCAAAAAATGCCATCTATGGTGAGAGTCATGTATTGATGTTTTATTAGTCTCCACCCTTAAAGATCTTGAGAAGTAAAAGGGAGACTTTATGTAACAACTGTTCTGAACTTGAATTTCAGGCGTTACAGAATCTGTGGAAAATCGATCCCACCATGTATGCAATAAAAACACTCTGACAAGGGGTGTAATGTCAAGTGGTGTTGGATCGTAGTGCCAATATAAAAGAACTGTGTCATATGCTTACCTATCAGACACCTCCTTGTTATCGTTGTTTTTGTCTCAGGGACCCTACGCCATGGTCTTTTATTAGAATGAATTAAAAACTTGTACTGAATCATGCTTGGAAGTGGAGAACTAATTAGAACTAAAGCAGGGATGTTTGATTATCTACTCTCCACTACATGTCCGTCAGGATAGCAATCATTTTTATAGTTTGCCTAAGGGCCACAAAGGTACTGACCCTTTAAAGGTGTCTCGTTCAAGATAGTATCAGGGATTGGTACATCACACAAAATGTGGTTCTGTGTACATTGATAAAATTTATTCCCTGTTGTACATTCATGTACCTGTGTCCTACATTAGGGACACCACAGTATTTGTTAAAACGGATTGAGTGAAATGTTTGTTGACCAGAAACACCCTTGATTAGCAAGTATAGATGCGAGTCCTATACACATGTTATACCACTCCATCTTGGCAGCTGGAGCTTTAAAATTCTTTTCTATCTGCACCAGGGGATGACAATTTGAGACGACAACGGATGTTTGTAAGTGAATTTGCTGGAGTTCGTATTACTAGGAACTATCTGTGTGTTTGACAATAGGAGTGTACTCACCAGTTACGAGGTTACAGCCATGGGAAGTGCTCTTGCGCGCCTTCCTATGATTATTCTGTATCTAGGCTGGTGAGAGTCCTCCTTCTGGTTTTCGGGGCTAGTGTCCCCCTATACACTCTGAGAAAAATAGGCTCTCTGGACTAGATCATTGACGACGTGTTCATTATTTGGAATGGCACTGCAACGATTTTGTGGAAATGGTAAAGGCTCTTAATGTTAATGATACTGGGGGCTAAAATTTTCCCATGTACATTGCATGGGATCATCTGCCATTCAATTGATGGTATGTATTCACCAAAAAAATACATCAGCGTCAACTTGCGAACAAACGGGTTTTTTCGTACACACCACGCCGTGAATTCATTACTGCGGTGGGTGAGTAATCATCCCTTGCCTTTAAAAAGGGGCATTCCTCTGAGGTCAATACGCCTGCGTTTCAGAGAAATTTGCTCATGAGACTGTGTTCAGGAGGACAGGCTGGATGCCATGAGGAAACGCTTTTTGGCAGTCGGGGGTATCCAGATCTTGTTTATACGACGGGGCATTTCAAATGACTAAAATTAGATCGTATTGACCTTCTCACTCCTAAAATCAGACGTGAAACAACACCCTTGACACGTATCATAGGGACTTTTGATTAAAGCACTAGCACCATCTGTTAAAGCATTACCAGAGGCATGGGCATGTGCTGGAAGATGTGATCCGAATTAAAGATCGCAGTCGGTTGATGTTCCATCTATCACCTTATAGAAGAGTGAAGGATAGCCTTAGGGATCATATAGTCCAGAGCAAATTCACTGTTGCCACTGATCTGAATGTGGTTTGTCTAAACCACTGGCCTGTTTTTTTTTAGATCGCTCTGGACTTGTGTTGCATTAGCCCTTGTGGAAAAAGACAAAAATCTTTTTCTGGTACAAGGTGAATAATCAAGAATCTTTGTCAGAAGCAGCTACTTTATTATATTGTAAAACTACAAATGTGTTGTAAGTGTATTACCCTACATTGTATGGCTATGTGGCAAAGAAAATACGTCTGGAAAAGACGCACTGGCAGCTTGTGGCTGCCGTGTAATATGTGAAACATGCATGGGCAGACATGTTCGACACATTGAGAGCGACACGTCGGCTGAGTCAAGTCATGGTGGAATTCAATAATGGTGACACCAAAATGGTTTAAAATGATATTGGAATTGTCATATCATACCATCCATTGACGAAAAGGAATTATTGTTCAGAAACTGCGTCGGGAGATGATACCTTTTGGATTTTAACCCTCAAGACGCCTTCACAACAATAAATGGCCCATATATGAGCAACTGGATTTTTAGTTGCTATGTATTTAATAGTTCTTTATCAGCCATTTATCTGCACTTCAACCCACCTACATTTGTATCCCCCACATTTAAGAGTATTCCTGATGAAATCTCCAACGCGCGGACCTATGTTTGCCATTGTAAACTGAGTCCATATTAT
Organism: Phyllomedusa bahiana; assembly: GCA_025379985.1. NCBI lineage: Eukaryota > Metazoa > Chordata > Amphibia > Anura > Hylidae > Phyllomedusa > Phyllomedusa bahiana. The sequence continues at coordinate 55,359 of JAODAL010014691.1, forward strand.
TATTTGGGGTACTATTGCCGAACTAAGCCAAGTATGTCTACTGTTTTGATAATAAACTGTGTCTTGTGTGTATCAATGGACTGACTATCTTTTTATCTTTTTACTGACCGCGCTATCTGAATGCGGTAACAGGTTGCATAGGGACAACGCATTTTCGACTGTGTAATATTACGGGCCGCCGTGGTGTGTCATTTCTCGGCGCACGACTCACGAGGCTTATAAGTCCATGCGGGTCTAAGTTGTCCGGCGGCTCTCCCCCCGGCATGGCACGCTGAAGTTTGCATCTCTGTCATACACAGAGTCAAGAGAGGACTTGTACCTCATTCTCTAACACGGACTGTGTGCTCTAAGGTGTAAATGACCTTGTTTTGTTTGTTGTATACCTTTATGGTGATGAGCTTGTTGTTTATTTGTGATGATTACTCGATTTGATCATACACTCGGCATTTATATTTTTTTTAGCATTGTGACATCTTTATTCTAATGGAGTGGAACTAGAGGAGGTCGATGAACTGTAGTTTAATTTGCATATCTTCAATTGCACTGTGTCAGTACAAACTTCTCTTGCATGTGTCTCATTGAGGATTTTTGTATGCCCTTATGGTCGTACATTTTCTCTTGCATTGTCTTTATTTGTTAGCTTTGAAGAGCCCTTTGTGGTCAGTACGAACTTTCTCTTGCATTGTTTGTCATTTAGCATGTGGATAAGTATTTTTTTGTTATAGTAGCCAATTTTTCCTCCTTACTATTTTATCCCCTGAGGAGATCCTATGGATTAGGAGAGGATCGAAACATAGTTGGATTTGGCTAGTTGTAAGTTGTGAGAGATTATATAGGGCTTTTCTAGTATGGGATAGGTTGTGTGACGGACTGTTGCTTTATTTCGGACGGATAATCTGTGGCCTTTGGCAGTGGAGTATTTGCTACCTAGGGATTAATAGTGTGTATTATCAGCCGTTTCTTTTATCTATGGTATCAGTTTTTAATTGTTTTATTTCCTCATGTGTAAGTGGTTTTTTTGCCACTATATTTTTATATATGTAAACGATTGTAAAATGGTTTAAGTTTAATTTGTTTCTCTCCCTATTTTGGGTTTTGTGTCGTTTGATCTTGATAAGTGAGAACAGTGGCCTTATATTTAGGACCATAACTGCGGTTAACTATAGGTTCTAAAATCGAGGAAATATTATATAGCAGTAAGTGTGGGACAGCCATAGCAACGTATTGTTTCTGGTTAAAGAGGTATTGTCTTTTGAATCTGGGTTTTTTAGAGCCCCATAATTGAAAATAAATGCTCAAAGCGAAGGGATTGGACTTTACAGCATCAGGAATTGGGGTATTGTGGATGGATTAGGAAAGGAAGGGCCCTGGAGACTTATAAGAATTTGGGTAGGAGGAACATTTTAGGTATATTAATTTTCGCAATCATGAGAGATGAGTTTGACTTAATTTAGAGGTCTCTATAGTTAAAGTCGAATACAGGTTTTCTCAATCGATTTATGAATACTAGGAAAAGTTGATACCGCTATTACGTGTGATTATGAGGGTTTGAGTCCATAGCAGGTGACTAAATTGAGAAAGATTTGAGCGTGTGGAACTAGAACAATTGATGGGTAAGATCATGGACTTAGAAATACTTAATTTGTAGAAGGAAACGTTTGAGTATAAATGTAATAGATCAAGTAGGGCTGGAATAGAGGTTTCTGGGTTTTTACACATTACAAGAACATCATCGACATAAAGACTAACCTTATGACTATGGTGATTAATATGTATACCTAAGATTAGCGGGGGCAATCTAATTGATTCTGCCAGTGGTTCAATACCTAGGTTAAAAATTAAAGGCAACAGTGGGCACCCTTGTCTTGTTCCGTTCGTAATCTGAAACAATTTTGACAGAAAGTCTGATGAAAGAACTCTGGCTGAGTAGTGTAAAGAGAAGTAATTGCTTGAAATATAGGACCAGAGAAACCAAACTTAATTAAGACTTCGTGCATATAAGTCCAATTAATCCGATCAAAAGCCTTTTCTCCATCAAGAGAGAGAAAGGCGGAATGGATTTTATCTTTTTCGATGAGTTGCAAGACATTTAAAACACGCCTAACTCCATCTCTTGTCTTTCTATTTTTAACAAATCCCACTTGGTCTGGGATAATTAAGGTTGGGAGCACTACATTGATCCTATTTGCTATAATCTTCGCGAAAAGTTTAATATCGCTATTAAGTAAGGATATTGGTCTATAATTCGTCACAATGTCTTGTGGTTTCTCTGGTTTGGGGATTGCAACAGTTGTGATGGATGAATAGTGTGTTTTTTCACAGGGGAGGGTTTCCTTCAATAATTGAATTAAAAGTATTTAAAATGTGTGGTGCAAGGGTTGGGTAGAAAAGTTTGTAATATTCGTTATTTAAGCCGTCTGACCTTGGCGATTTGTTTAGCTTGGTCTGTTTTATGTGTTAAGTCTAGCTGCTTATTGAGTGATTGGGTTTCAAAACTCCGCAGTTGTTCGGATTGAAAGTGTATATTTATTTTGGTTAGAAAGGGCCATGACGTCTTAGGTCTTAACAGGAGGGAGGGAAGGATCATCGTTAAGATTATATAGGGAATTGCAGTATATTGCAATGGAATCTACTATCTGTTGGGGGTCGCAAATTTTCTGATTGCATGATGTAAGAGATTCAATTCTAGACCTGGCTTCAGTTTGCTTAACTCTACAAGCTAGTAATTTCCCCAGGCGGTCTCTTTGCATATAAAAGTTCCAATTCAGTTTAGCAAGGGTGGACTCATATTTTCGAAGACATATAGGGGGACATGTTTGAAAACTGTCTTGGTCTAAGACTTTTCTTGTTGCCCATAGCAACCAATTAGAGCGCCTCTTTCATTTTTTCAGAGCTGTATATGAAATGAAAGGGGAACGGTGATTGGTTGCTATGGGCAACAAGAAAACTCTTAGACCAAGACAGTTTTCAGAAATGTCCCCCATAATTTTTAACTGTTGTTTTAAGATAGATAATTCCTTTAGGGCATCCAGGGAAGGGGATTTTTTAACTATGTCATCTTGGAGCCGCAGTTTCTCTAAAAGATTATCTAGGACTTGTTCTATTTTATGTTTTTCTCTCGAGGATTTTGATAAGGACACCTCTTATAAAAGCTTTGTAGGTGCACCACAACGTCGCTGGGGAAGAGACAAAGGAGACATTTAGATCAAAATATTCCTGTAATGCAGCTTTAACATGTGATCAATTCTGATTTGAGCAGAAAGTTATTAAGTCTCCAAGGAGAATATGAAGGGAAGGGGAAGTAGTCATTTGGAGTGAGGAAAATAGGCTTATGGTTGAACTAGGTTCTATACCCTATTTCCGCAGAGAACACTTTAGGCAAAGTTTGTCTATTGGTAAGGAAAAAGTCTATATGGGAATAAGATTGGTTAGCCGCTGAGAAGAAGGTTTAATTAACTTTGTTCGGGTGAGAGTACCTCCAAGGGCCATGTAGATGTTTCTTAGCCAAGAGTGTTTTTAGGCTCTGTAGCCTCTTCAGCGAACCACACGACTTGTTCCATTGCGGATCAACAACTAGATTAAGGTCAGCGCAAATAATAAGATTCTTGCTTTGAAACGATTTAGCTTTGGCCAGAACTTTTGAGATAAAACAGAGTTGCTTTTTGTTGTGCGCGTATTAAATGACAACAGTGTAAGTGACAGCATTTAATGTGCATTCTAAAATCATAAATCTACCACTGGATTCAATAACAGATTGATTTAAGGAGAATGCAACGATATCTCTTACAAAGATTGCCACACCTGCTTTCTTCTGGGAGGAAGAAGCATGGAAGTGAAACGGAAATTTTTTTTCTGTCTCAACCTATGAACATCTTGTTCCTTAAGGTGCGTCTCTTGCAGATAGATCATATCAACCTTGGATTTCATAACATCTCTCCAGAGGGTCCACCGTTTAAAGGGCGAATTAAGCCCATTAGCATTTAACGAAATAATCTTTATACCCATTGCGGAGAAGGGTGAGATGTGCTTAAAATAATTTTCTACTGAGGAAAGAAACCTCAGGAGAAAGAATGGATGGAGACCTCAACAATTGCAGGAAATCACACATGACAAGAAACTTACAAACTTGAAATAACTGTGTGCGCCGTAGCCATGTGTTCAGCACACATAACAAAAATAAAAACAGCGTTTCCATCATGTGGAAATGAATATGAACTGGGGAAATAAGTCAGTAGCAGGACCTGACACCGAGCAGGTGCTCCTAAAGTCCAATTAAAGAACGAAAAAAAATTGAGAGGGGACCTTATAAAACATGCAGATTAAGTCAGTCATATGGTTTTGAACCAGACCTACGATTCTTGTCCGACCATAGCGGGGTGATCACTTCTGGGTGGATTCTCTGTGTTTTCATCAGACACGTAGTCGGAGATTGGAGCAAGTCCCATGATACAAGAGCTTCTTTCACCATGGAAGGGTTATGACAGACAGTAGTGGCATTATCTTTGGTAATGATTAATTTGACTTGGAATCCCCAGTGGTAGCTGATGCTATAGTCTTGAAGGATCTTGGTGTATTGTGAAAATTCTCTTCTTTTCAGTATAGTACCTGCCGATAGGTCTGGAAAGATGACAATGTCACGGTATCTATCCGGCAGGGTGGGTTTTTTCTGTAAAACTCTCTGGAATCATCCCTTGTGCTGAATAAATGAATTTTCACTATAACATCCCTCAGGATAAAAGAATGAAGGTGTCTTGGTTTGGGTAATCGGTGTATACGATCGATTGTTAAGTCTATCTGGGATGTGTCTGGTAGCACTGGGGCCATGAGGTCTGTAAGGAAAGGTTGAAGGAGATCTGAAGTGACCGACTCTGGTATCCCTCTTATGCGGATGTTTTCTCTCCAGGACCTATCCTCCAGGTCAAGAAGCTTAGCAGACAGCCTCTGCACCTCTTCCTCTAATGCTGAATTTGCATCTATGAGAAGATTATGAGAATTCGCAAGTTCTGACATTTTCTTTTCTAAGTGATCCATCCTGGAAACCAGTACTTGGATGTCGGACCGGAACTCAGCCATCATAAGCTTGAAATCTGATTGTTAGTTCTCCCGGAAGGAAGAGAACAAGCGTTGAAGAGTTGTCTAAGGTGAGTTAAGTTGTCTGATCTTGAGAGTCCATGTCAGCAGAGTTTGAGTTGGGAGAAGTTGTGGCAAGAGGAGGGAAGGCAATGCGACGTTCTGCAGATGGAGGTTGGGAAGAGGTTTGAGGGAAAAATTCAGTGAGATTGGTTGGTTTGGCTTTTGTTTTCCTTTTTACTTGTGCCTCCCATATGATCAATAATGCCACTCTGTATTAGGATCAGTTAGGTTAAGGTAGCTCAGTAAAGAATTTGTTAGAGGGGTGATTTTTATTTATTTTTTATTTTTTTGTATGTCCCCTTTTTCTGTCTGCGGACAGGGTGGAGGTATAGTATCAAGCCTGCACTGCTGATGTGGGTTGTTGGGTTAAGAGTCGCGATGCCTTTAAGGGGATACCTCCAATATGCCTGTTTTTGTGGGGCTGTGACTGAATGTCTTAATCACTGGGTAAGGAGGACCTTGTATCTTCAATAAATAGCTTGAAGTTAGACTTATGAATACCTGATAATTATGTGAAAGTTGTTACCTAAACAGTTAGGTAAGCTGTATTCCAGCCTGTTTCTCTATCCCCGTTCTGTAACTTGCAGAGTGGTGTGCAATTATTGTACTGTAGCTGTGACAAAATGGCCGCAGGCACTTGGTTATAGGGAAATGCCCCAAACTATGCACAGTTCTGTGGTGTACAGAGCCTTCTCTTTTTACTCGGTAGCAAGCCAAGTTATACAGTAGAATATGTACTGGGGGGTGATACATCAGGTTGTACTTAGCTGTATTCGGAGGGAGATCGGACCAGGGCAGCATGGAAAATGGCCAAAAGTTGCACGGTCCCTGCTATTTGTTGAGCCGCAATCCCGCGCGCTCAGCCTCTCAGTGGCAGGTACCGAGGGAGGAAGCACTGCTAGGGACACGTGGCGGGAGCTGTGTTCTCTCAATCTGCAGGCACCGGCAGGTCTGGGCTTCTCCCTTCCTCTTGAGCATGGCGAAGAAGCGTGTGCTTTGGGCCCTGATGCCTGATATCGGGAAGATCCGCATGCCCCACTGAGCGGGAATTCTGTGTTCCGGTGGCTGTAGGCAGGTACCAGGTGTGCTGTACAGCAGGGCTGTTGTGGCTGTGTAAAGATAGCTGGCAAATAAGGGTTTATTTTTGCCGGTTTAGATTAATCCCCTCAGAGCTCTTCTCTTGTACATCTTACTCCATGCTAGTCCAGGCCACGCCCACTTTTTATTTCTTTTTTTTAATTAACATTATATATGGCCAAAGTGGGGGAAAAAGCATACTTAGAATTTAGTCACTCAGGCCTTCCTGTAGTGCCACAAGATATACTCTTCTTCACTTCTGGTCCTGAAGGTTATCCAACAGCAGAGAAGCACTACAATTAAAGAGTGTCTTTGAAACGAGTCAGTGACCAGATGTATAAAAAGTGTCATTGTCTAAACTGTCGTATGCAGTACTGTGATGGTGTAGAGTACATTGTCCTGTGCTGTGACAATTTTGCCTTATCCACACTACTCTTAAAAAGGCATGGCTAACGACACACTGAAGCACATTTATCAAGACCATTGCACCAGAATTTTGGCACAATTTGCACCCAAAATAATGGTATACATGCTTTACACTACAATTATGTGTTTTTAACACATGTTTTTGTCTTTTTGTCTTGATGGACATATGTCTTTTTTCAACCCTACGAACTATATATATTGCATGAAAAAGGGGTGTGGCTTAGCATGCACCATGGTGCACCGAAAATGTGCAAACATTTGGACACAGTTAGTGGCCTTAAGTTAGCCATCTTTGAAATAGTGTAAAGTTAGACTAAACTGTTCTAACCTCTGCCAGATTTATGAACACTATGTTAAATGATGCATTGCAAGACTGTCTAGTCGTCCTTAAAACTATCCTAGAGTAAGACACTGCTCATAAATCTTCCCCATTGACTGCAACACTTTTAGGCATTTGAGATACAAAAATGTTTTTTATCGTATAAATTGGCCCAGACATGCCCAATGTCAAACAACGCAGCCAAAAGTTCCAGCCATATCATACAGAGTTGTACTATTAGGTGCAAATCTTTTATATATATGACTTACATGGTGCACACCAATAGTTGTATTGTAACCTACACAAGAAAACTGGCTCAGCAACTTTCACACATGTGGGCCAGTGTGTTTATGTAATTTCTATCATGTTTTTAATGTACTTCATTGATAATTAATAAAGACTAAAGATTTTTTTAACTGCAATCCGTTTTTGGAGGGTATGCTGGAAATGCCGTTATAAATTGCATTATCCTCTATTGTGGTTGTTGAGGTTGCCTTTTTTCTTTTTTTCCCTCACTCTGGCACCATTTAACATTAAGGGCGACATGTATGAACGGGCTTTACGCCTGTTTTCTGGCGTAACCTGTGCCTCACCGGCTCGAATCCCCTGTCGGACGCAGGGATGCGGTGTTAGGCGCAGCGTTCGCCACTTTCAGATGCGCCCCGCATGAAGGGGCGTGCAATAGCCGCGGTGTGGACGCGGTGTGGGCGCTCCGGGGCGGGACGCAGCGCGCTAATATACTCCGAGGCATGTACGATCGCGGCTCGGCAAAGCGCGGTGCATTGCAGCGCTCGGCAGCTCCGACAGGCAGACCTGGTTAATTCTGGTCTAAATGATCCGGCAGAGGCGAAGTGAAGCAAGAACAGAACATGAGAGGAAACATATAGAAGATCGCAACAGAAATCTTGGCGCTCAGCTCCGTGCGGCATGGAGTATGAGTCCAAATAAATTGCCTTTATAAAGGCGTAAAACATTATCAGAAAAAGAGCTCAAACCTCAAAAATAAAAAATAAATTAAAAAAAAATCACTTTCCAAAAATCTAGAACGGCGCAACATCAGGAATTAGGATATTGGAAATTGCCAGGAAATACAGTAATTCAAGTTCTGTAAGCGCTTTTCATTGGTCGGCATAAACCAGACAATCAGAATAGGAGTAACAGTGACCCATTAAAACCTATGGAGAACTATTGACCAATCAAAATCAAAGGCGGGACAGTTCAAAATACAGTAAAAATGCAGAAAAGAGCTGATTGGTTGAACTAGCGGGGGCTTGGCTATTCCGGCCAATCAGAGCGCGAGCTACTTGTCCCATTGTAGTCTATGGAGAGATCGGGGCAATGAAATCTCGGCTCTCAGCGCCGTGTGGCATGGAATATGAATAAAAAAATTGTTTTTATTAGGTGTAAAATATTATCTGAAAAAGAGCTGAAACCTTCTATAAACATAAATCAATCAAATCACTAACAACGCGTTTGTCGCCGAGACCGGCGCTACATCAGGAATTGGGATATAGAGAATTGCCGGGAAATACAGTAATTCAAATTGTTTAAGCTCTTCTTATTGGTTGGCAAAAACCAGCCAATCAGAATAGGAGCGACAGTGGCCAATTCTAACCTATGGAGGAGTATTGACCAATCAGAATAGGAGCGACAGGGACCCATTATAACCTATGGAGAAATATTGACCAATCATATTCAAAGGCGGGACAGTTCAAAATACAGTAAAAAGACAGAAAAGAGCTGATTGGTTGAGCTAGCGGGGGCTTGGCTATGCCGGCCAATCAGAGCGCGAGCTACTTTCTCCGCACCTCTTTTAACTTAGCCAATCACAAACAGAGCTCGCTCTGCATTTCTTTTCCCCATAGAACTCTATGAGAAAGTAGCTCGCCCTTTGATTGGCCGGCATAGCCAAGCCCCCGCTAGCTCAACCAATCAGCTCTTTTCTGCCTTTTTACTGTATTTTGAACTGTCCCGCCTTTGAATTATGATTGGTAAATATTTCTCCATAGGTTATAATGGGTCCCTGTCGCTCATATTCTGATTGGTCAATACTCCTCCATAGGTTAGAATGGGCCACTGTCGCTCCTTTTCTGATTGGCTGGTTTATGCCGACCAATCAGAAGAGCTTAAACAATTTGAATTACTGTATTTCCCGGCAATTCTCTGTATTGCAATTCCCGATGTTGCGCCGCTCTCGGCGACAAACGCTTTGTTAGTGATTTGATTGATTTATGTTTATAGAAGTTTTCAGCTCTTTTTCAGAGAATATTTTACACTTAATAAAAATGATTTTTTTTAATCATACTCCATGCCACACGGCGCTGAGCGCCGAGATTTCATTGCTCCGATCTCTCCATAGACTACAATGGGACAAGTAGCTCACGCTCTGATTGGCTGGGATAGCCAAGCCCCCGCTAGCTTAACCAATCAGCTCTTTTCTGCAATTATACTGTATTTTGAACTGTCCCACCTTTGATTTTGATTGGTTCTAACTTCTCCATAAGTTATAATGGGTCCCTGTTGCTCCTATTCTGATTGGCCGAGATAGCCAAGCCCCTGCTAGCTCAACCAATCAGCTCTTTTCTGCCTTTTTACTGTATTTTGAACTGTCCCGCCTTTGATTTTGATTGGTCAATATTTCTCCATAGGTTATAATGGTTCACTGTCGCTCCTATTCTGATTGGCTGGCTTCTGCCGACCAATGAGAATAGCTTATAGAATTTGAATTACTGTATTTCCCGGCAATTTCCAGTATCCAAATTCCCGATGTAGCGCCGTTCTACATTTTTAGAAAGTGATTTTATTTATGTATTTTTTTAAGTAGGTTTGAGCTCTTTTTCAGAGAATATTTGACGCCTTTATAAAGGCGATTTTTTGATTCATACTCCGCACGGACATGTTTAATGATTTCTCGCTGTTTTCCAGCCTGTTTCGAATCGGAATACATGCTCGGCGCAGTCCCGCACTGCGCCTAAGTCCCGCACTGCGCCCCACACACTGGCGAGGCGCGGTGAACTCTTCCCCGCTCCCATGCAGCAAGAATCATACATGTCGCCCTAATTTAAAAAAAATGGAAAACTCCTTTAATTATATCTTCTGTAAACTAAGTTTCTTCTCTGTTAAACTTTGCTGCTATGAGAATGACTACAAGGAGCTATGCCTTATCCTCTCCTAGGGATTAAGTTCTGTTTATATACGTGTATGTATGTAGTTTACAAACATTTTTTTAGATCAACAACCATGGGCCCCCAAACGCTCATATAGAGCCCGTGAATCGAAACCAGGTTTTGTTGAGATACATGGTTACATAGTTTGTAAGGCCGAAAAAAAATACAGATGTCAATTCAGTTCAGCCTATTGTGCTTTAGTGTTGATCCAGGGAAGGCAAAAACCCCCATGAGATAGAAGCCAATTGTCCTCTTTCCTGACTCTAATCTGGCAATCAGAATAAAACCTGACCCTTCTCCAGAATCTTAGTCACTATAACTTGGTATATTATTGCACTTTAGAAAGGCACCCAGACCCTTTTTGAAACCACAATCTCACTGCTCTTACAGTAAAGAATCCCTTTCTATGTTTATGTAGAAACATTCTTTTTTCTAGGCATAGAGGATTCTCCCTTGTTCTGGATATAGTCCTGGGTATAAATAGATCTGGGAGAGATTTCTATATTGAGCTTTGATATAGTTATACATATTTATTGTTTCACACCGAAGCCATCTTTTCTCTAAACTAAATAATCCTAGCTATTGGATCATGTTGTGGACCAGTCATTATAATATAGAAGTTGACTGGTCTAGAGAAAGGAATGAGCTATATATGCTTGCAAAAGTATTCGGCCTCCTTGAACTTTTCAACCATTTGCCACATTTCAGGCTCCAAACATAAAGATATAAAATTTTAATTTTTTTGTGAAGAATCAACAACAAGTTGGACACAATTGTGGAGTGGAACTCCCAAGTTGCTACCCATGTTAGGGGTAGCAACCTGGGAGTCCTCTGCAGCCAAGCACATCCTGCCTTGCGCAGGCTCTACTGAATATCGAGGGGCTCCGAAGACTCCACTCCCTGGCGGAGTCTGCATCATCGATCGCAATGACCCAATGGATCCACACTTGGATTCCTTCTTGTGACAAACATGTGTATTAGTTAATAATTTATGCATTTCCTTGAAACCTCTGTCTGTCTGACCATGACTTGGTTATTAGGCTTGTGCTTTATGAAGAAGTCATAAGGTAACGTTCATGATATATTTACATGGCCAATTACTGGCCACACCACTACCCATTACTAAAGGGCTACAGATGTCCTAAGCTTTCCTAGCGTCTGGATGTTAACATTAAGCCAAAACTCTGGCTCTGACTTGCTATGTCCTTATCTTTAAGATCCTTCTGTACATGATCTCCCAGTCAAACTCTGAATATTGTCCAAACTGACTATTTGTAGGCTTTGCTACTGAGGAGATATTAATTACAGAGATGCATATGCCTGTATAATAATTAGAGATGGGAGAATTGATTCTAACGAAGTGGAATTCGTTTAGAATTTCAGGAAAACTTCGGTTCGGAACGAAGTCGAACTTTGGGGTACTTCGGGTGAACGAAGTGTGCTTTTGATTGATAAAATGGCTGCGAGCACATGGCGTTACATGGGGCAAAGAACTCTAGGAGGAAGAAGGGCATAGCCTGCATGACATGTACAGAGATGAAGCCAGTCAGAGACCGGCGGGATTCTGTGATGTCACCGCACTATATCAGTCCGGGCGCGACGCTGGGAGCTAATACCGCTCTCACTGTACTGATTAGGGAAGGTGCTGCCGCGGCTGCTTATGATAGCTGATACTAAAGAACTCATTTTTATACAGCGATTTTTGTGGGGTGTCTCAGCTTGTCTCAGAGACTGCTTCTCTTAACGTTCTATTTCTGAATTTGTGGGGTATTGGATCTGAAGTCCAGTGTGTGTCCAGTGCAGTTGCATATACATTTTAATGCTATCTGCTCACAGCACATTGAATATCCAAGGGTGATCTAAGCCTGTTCCTGTTGTATTCATTTAAAGAAACAGCGTTTTTTACAATACAAATACCACTTCATTTTTGGCTGCTCAATTCCTTTGCGCAATTTACATCCAGGGGTTAATTAAGCATTGTTCTGCTGCTGTGGTGACTAAAAGAAACCGTTTATTTCACCGCCAAAAAAAACATTTTTCCTGTAGCATAATTCACAAGCGAAGGTTAATTACAAGTTTTCCTCTTGTTGTGTAGCGTCAAAAACACACCATTGTAACACGCTACAAAGCTCGTAGTTTTTGGTTGCTTAATTCTTTTGCGCAATTTACATCCAAGGGTTAACTAAGTATTTTTCTGCAGTAGTACTCAGTAAAAGAAACTTTGTTTTTCACCGCCACAGAATAAATTCTGTAGCATAATTCATATCCAAAGGTTAATTAAGCCTGTTTGTGCTTTTATATTCAGTAAAATACACAGAGTTTTTAAACGGCACATATAAGTCCATTTTTCCTGCCCATTTGTGGAGCGCAATTTATATCCAAGGGTTACCCATGCTTCTTAGTGGGTTCATTTGGAGTCAAATACAGGGGGTGTTTTTATCTTGTTGAGATATCTTCATCAATCAGTGTCTGTATATTTTAGAACAAACAGTATGTCAGACAGAGGGGGGGCAGGCTCTTCACCTGCGAGTGGCAGAGGCACAAACATTCCAGGCCCAGGTCGCAGCACAGCCAGGGGCCGTCGCAGCAGGGGTCACTCGGTGAGGCCACAACTGCCGCTGTCATCTAGCGGCCGTGTGCTGAGTAGAAACCCAAGGGTTCTTGATTGGTTGAGTAGGTCATCCACTTCCTCCCAGATGACATCTGACAACCCCAGCCAAGAGTCGGTGGGAACGTCAGACACAACCCACCGTTGGCATGGCCTGGGAGCGGGTCAGCGGCCCTCACCTGTCCTCAACCCGCCTCTGTCCCATTCGGTTCCCTCAGCCAGAGATCTACTATGTGGTCTGGGCTCAGCGCCACTATATAGCGAGGATGAACAATTTGAGGAGGGCAGCCAGCAGCTACTTGGCAGCGAAGAAATGGGGCCAATATCCCCTGTTTCTTGCAGTAGGAGGCAAAGTATACATGTGGAGAGTGGCATGGGAGGTCATGTTGTGAGGGGTCAGCCCCTGCATACCAAGACCGGTGATGAGGACAGCAGTGACGATGAAACACAAATAGATGATGGTGCAGCCGACCGCACTTGGGAGCCGGGTGAGGCAAGGGCTCCATTATCATCAGGAGAAGAGATCGTCAGCTTGCGCGTCAGGAGCGGCGCAGCCAGCAAGTGGGTCGTGTGGCCGTGAGTCAGCAGGATAGCAGCAGTGTGAGGTCAGGAGCCAAGCGGCCACGGGGTAAAAAACACGCTTCGCAGGTCCAAGAAAGTAGCGGCACAGGGGCTCAGCGAGGCAGCGGCGGCAGTAGTCACTCAGTGCGGAGCGTTTGCGGTAAAATCCGATACTCGGCGGTGTGGCAGTTCTTTGCTAAGACATCGAAGGAGCCGAATAAGGGTATATGTAGAATCTGTAAGCAGAAAGTGAAGCGTGGCCAGGGAGCTAACGTTGGCACCACGGCCCTGCGTCAACACATGCAGCGTCACCATCCGGTGGCCTTGGAGAAACGTGGCTCAGATGTGGTGGTCCATCTGACACCGCTTTCTCCTCCACGTTGTCAAACTGCGGCTACTGCGCCAATGTCCGCCTCCTCCACCAACACCACCATCTCAGCCTCCACAAGTACTGCTCCATCGTACCACATGTGTAGGGCACAGTGGTGTCACGCAGTTCTACACCTGGCTTGCCTCGGCGAACGAAGTCACACAGGGGGGGAACTGCTCCGCGTCATGCAGCAAGAAATCGATTTGTGGCTTTCTCCGCGCCAACTGCAAATCGGAACCAGAGTGACGGACAATGGGAGTAACATGGTGTCCGCGCTGCACAGAGGAGGCATGGTCCATGCGCCCTGCATGGCGCATGTGTTCAATCTGGTTGTGAAAAGGTTCCTGAAGTCTTCCTCCGATCTTCAGAAGATTCTGAAAATGGCCAGGAAACTGTGCATGCACTTCATCCATTTCTACAAAGCCAGGAACACCCTCCTCGAGTTGCAGCGGCAGAACGACCTCCCCCAATACACTCTGATATGCGATGTTTCCACCCGTTGGAATTCCAGTCTGCACATGTTGGACCGACTGTATGAACAGAGAAAGGCCATTAATGATTTTTTGATGATCCAGGCAGACAGGAGTACTCCCCTGTGTAACTTTGATGCCAGCCAGTGGCAGTTCAGGCGTTACACCTGCCGTTTGTTGAGGCCATTTGAGGAGGCCACATTATTTGTCAGTCACCAGGACTACGGGATGAATAACGTCATTCCACTGCTTCATGTCCTGGAACAGATGCTGAAAAATCTGTCTGGGCAGGGGACTGGAGACGTGGCGACTACATCTCGCGGCCACATGAGTCCGGTGGGGACTGAAATGGAGGAGGAGGAGGACATTGGAGCAGAAGCATTGTCTGGTGAAATGAGTGGATTTTCTACCCAGGTGACAAGAGAGGAGGAGCAGCTGGAGGAGGTGGATGGAGATGAGGAAGACGAGGCAGATGACCCGCAAGCACCATGGCAGTATACAGTGGAGATGGAGGCAGGGAGCCCCTCGGAGTCACTTGTGCAGATGGCCCGCAGCATGCTGATTTGCCTGGCTAGTGACAGCCGAATAGTCAGCATCCGGCAGAGGGATGACTTCTGGCTCTCCACCCTATTGGACCCTCGCTACCAGTCCAAAGGGGAGCCTTTTCACAGCTATTGAGAGGGAGGACAAACTCATATACTATAGGGAAATACTCCGAAATCAGTTGGCCGCTGCCTATGTGCAGCATCGTCACTCCTCTGACAGGTCTGACCGGGGGGTTCTTCAGCGCTCATGTACTAGTGCCGCGGCTGCTGGGGGGGAGGTGGGGGGGGGGTAGGAGCAGTACCAGCTCCATCAGCAGCAACCTAAGTCTGGAGTCACTGATGAGCAGCTTCCTTCACCCGCCTAGTGAGGAGGGCAGTCGCCAGCAGCAGCAGCAGCAGCAGGACCTGGAGCAGTCCCTGAACCAACAGGTGGTGGCCTACATGGACAGCACTCTGCCACCCCAGTTAGAAGATCCGCTGGACTACTGGGCAGCCAAACTGGATGTGTGGCCGCAACTTGCCGAGTTTGCAGTGGAGAAGCTGTCCTGCCCGGCCAGTAGTGTGGCATCAGAGCGGGTGTTCAGTGCGGCGGGGGCCATCGTTACCCCAAGGAGAACCCGCTTGTCCACGGGAAATGTGGAACGACTGACCTTTGTCAAGATGAATCAGGCGTGGATCGGCCAGGATTTCCACACACCAATGCCTTAGGCGTCAGACTACATCAGCCATGACGCCTCACCCAAACTGTGAGAAATGAGTCTGTGTTCAAACTACCTGCCTCAGCCACTATTCTGATTCCACCACCCGCCTGATGTCACACATCTGCTGGCAGTTTCTCTATCTGCCACCAACCATCTTTACCAGGGACTGGTATTGCCACCCACCTCCACACTCTGTCATTGTGCCACTCTCTGACCTCATACTGCTGCTGCTGTTGCTGGTGCCGTGACATCCACACTGTGTCATTGTGCCACTCTCTGACCTCATGCTGTTGCTCCTGCCGCCGTCACCTCCACTCTCTGTCATTGTGCCACTCTGTGGCCTACTCCTGTTTTTGCCACCTCCAGAATGTCATTGTGCCACTGTCTGACCTCATGCTGCTGCTGTGGCTGCTGCCGTAACCTACACACTGTGTCATTGTGCCACTCTGTGGCCTACTCCTGTTTTTGCCACCTCCAGAATGTCATTGTGCCACTCTCTGACCTCATGCTGTTGCTGCCGTCACTTCCACTCTCTGTCATTGTGCCACTCTGTGGCCTACTACTGTTTTGCCACCTCCAGAATGTCATTGTGCCACTGTCTGACCTCATGCTGCTGCCGCCGTCACCTCCACTCTCTGTCATTGTGCCACTCTGTGGCCTACTACTGTTTTTGCCACCTCCAGAATGTCATTGTGCCACTGCCTGACCTCATGCTGCTGCCACCGTCACCTCCACTCTCTGTTATTGTGCCCCTCTGTGGCCTACTCCAGTTTTTGCCACCTCCAGAATGTCATTGTGCCACTGTCTGACCTCATGCTGCTGCCCCCGTCACCTCCACTCTCTGTCATTGTGCCACTCTGTGGCCTACTCCAGTTTTTGCCACCTCCAGAATGTCATTGTGCCACTGTCTGACCTCATGCTGCTGCCGTAACCTACACACTGTGTCATTGTGCCACTCTGTGGCCTACTACTGTTTTCCCACCTCCATAATGTCATTGTGCCACTGTCTGACCTCATGCTGCTGCTGCCGTGACCTACACACTGTGTCATTGTGCCACTGTCTGACCTCATGCTGCTGCTGTGGCTGCTGCCGTGACCTACACACTGTGTCATTGTGCCACTCTGTGGCTTACTCCTGTTTTTGCCACCTCTAGAATGTCATTGTGCCACTGTCTGACCTCATGCTGCTGCTGCTGTTGATGCCGTCAACTCCACACTGTGTCATTGTGCCACTCTTTGGCCTACTCCTGTTTTTGCCACCTCCAGAATGTCATTGTGCCACTGTCTGACCTCATGCTGCTGCCGCCGTCACCTCCAATCTCTGTCATTGTTCCACTCTGTGGCCTACTACTGTTTTTGCCACCTCCAGAATGTCATTGTGCCACTGCCTGACCTCATGCTGCTGTGGCTGCCGCCGTCACCTCCACACTCTGTCACTGATGTTGCCACCTGAGCCCTCAGCTTGTTTTTTTTCCAGCTGTCGCTACCATGACTTTATCAGGCTACATTCCCACTTCAGTTTTTTGGTCAGTTTTGCCCTCTTAAGTGCCCAGGGAATTTTATAGTGAAGCGATTCTAAGAGCGGCAGCAGTCAAGTGCGTGTCATACTATAACAAAACATTGTATGAAGACCAAACCAAGCTCCCTCTGCATATTTAAGCACGGTACAATGTTCTACAGCACCCTGCAGGCTCTGTGCAGCCTGGAAATAGCTGTTTTTTAACGCAATTCGTCCCGAAGTAATTCGGACGGAATTTATTTTTGTCGGGAAATTCGGCGAAGTGACCGAACCGAATTTTTGAGAAATTCGCCCATCTCTAATATTAATATCTCAGTGTCTGTGATCTCAGACTGCACTCACTCAGAAAGAAATATAGCATAAATTTAGCATTAGAATCATAGATGATGATTTATTAATGATGAGTCCTAATTTTATTGATATTTTGTCTGTCTTTGTTACATTGTTATGTGACTGTCTGACTATTCATTGATTAGACGAAGCAAACAAACATCAACCAGCCCACATTAGCTAGTTTATTTTAATTCTCCCCTCTGGGTCATTGGCAATTTATATGGTTAGCTGTATATAATAGGTAATCAATATTACACAGAGCGAACAGCATGGATACTTAATGTAACCTTGATTACTTTAAAGTACTGAGTTTACTTTATTCGTTGCAAATGAAATGTTTTGGAAATTCACATGAATGACATACGATGGTGCATGCACATGTACAGTATCTCACAAAAGTGAGTACACCCCTCACATTTTTGTAAATATTGTATTGTATCTTTTCTCGGGATAACACTGAAAATATGACATTTTGATACAATGTAAAGTAGTCAGTGTACAGCTTGTATAACAGTGTAAATTTTGTGTGCCCCCAAAATGATTTAACACACAACCATCAATGGCAACAAAAGCGAATGTACCCCTAAGTGAAAATTGGCAAATTATGCCCAAAGTGTCAATATTTTGTATGGCAATCACTATTTTCCAGCACTGCCTTAACTGCCTCTCTCGGGCATGGAGTTCACTAGAGCTTCACAGCTTACCACTGGAATCCTCTTCCACTCCTCCATGACGACATCATGGAGCTGGATAGATGCTAGAGACTTTGCGCTCCTCCACCTTCAATTTGAGGATGTTCCACAGATGCTCAATAGGGTTTAGGTCTGGAGACTTGCTTGGCCATTCCAGCACCTTTTCCCTCATTTTCTTTAGCAAGGCAGTGGTCATCTTG
The DNA here is from genome assembly GCA_025379985.1 of Phyllomedusa bahiana. NCBI lineage: Eukaryota > Metazoa > Chordata > Amphibia > Anura > Hylidae > Phyllomedusa > Phyllomedusa bahiana. The sequence continues at coordinate 73,480 of JAODAL010014691.1, forward strand.
GAGGTGTGTTTGGGGTCATTATAATGTTGGAATACTGCCCTGCAGTTCAGAAGGGAGGTGATCATGCTCTGCTTCAATATTTCACAGTACATATAGACATTCCAGGCTCCCTTGATGAAATGTAACTCCCCACGGCTGGCAGCACTCATGCAGCCCCAAACTATGACTTACCCACCACCATGCTTGACTGTTGGCAAGACACACTTTTCTTTGCACGCCTCACCTGGTTGCTGCCACAAACGCTTGACACCATCTGGGGTTAAATGGGGTTTAGTGACTCAGCACTTTACTTAGAGCAGGCGGCACCTTAAAGGGTTTTTCTCGCTACAAAGATCATATCTGTAATGATGAGGACAGTAAAAATAAGCAGTTTTGCAATTTGTTTGTATTACCTAAATCACATAGTAAAGCAGATATGAGCTAATCTATGCATCTATAGCTATTTTGTGCTTTCACTCTGTGCTTACTCCTTTCTGAGCCGTGTAAATTAAAAGTGAAACTAGTTGCCTGTGATACCTGTAATAAAGGCTGTCTCAGCTCCTCTCTATGCTCATCTCTCAGCCCTATGTCAAGGATCTGGGAAAATACTGAGTCTGTAGCTGCTAGATTCATTCTCTCCCCCCCTATAACACAGCTAATCTAGTCTGTTTCCATGACCCATGTAACACAGATTTATACAGTCTGTTGCCCTCTATCTCCTGCCTGATAACAGAGAGGTTGGGGGAGGGAGGGCAGCGAGAATTTCTCACACTTGTTTCATCAGTTCAGGCTGTATAACTGCTTAAAGCAATGCAGGTGTTCTGGATACAAGGAGCTTGTGGAGCCTGGGAGGCAGGTGACAACTGTGCAGACATGATAAGCATTGCAGGAGGTCTGCAGAGATGTGACATCCTCTCCCTCCCACTGCTCACAAAGAATGATGATGTCACAACTCTTCAGTGAGGGAAGACATCTACTGGGAGGAGAGACACACCTACTGTGAGGAGAGACTTGCCCCAGGTTTTGAAGCTGTAAGAGAGATCAACAGCTCAAGTCTGAGAAAGCCAGTGATGAGAAAACCTCTTTAAAGAGAACCTGTCACATAGTTTATACCCCCTTGCTGAGGGAAGAACAAGCGAGTGTCAGACATGCTGTTTCCAGCGCTGTGCCCCATATTCTGTAAGAGGCTGTAGTTTTCGTGTATTTTATGCTCAAATCTGCCGTTTTCAGCCAGAAGAGTCATTCGAAGAGTCCTTCAAAGAGTCAGTTTTTTTCAAACCCGGCCAATCAGAGGCTAGCCCCACCCACCTCAACTGATAAACCTATTACTTTGAATAGGGGAATAACTGTATGTGGGCGGGGCTAGCCTTTGGTGGGCGGGGCTAACACCTGCTCATGAATAAGATTTGAGCATTAAATGCTCTAAAACTACAGCATCTTACAGAATAAGGGACACAGCGCTGGAAACAGCATGTCTGACACTAGCTTGTGCTGCCCTCAGCAAGAGAGGCATAACCTATGTGTCAGGTTCTCTTTAAGACAGAGAAGTATGCACAGGCTTGAAATAAATAAGTGTGAGGTGGACGGAGGGACTGCAGGCACACAGTTATGTGCTTTTCAGTTCAGTTCTGTTAGCGTGTTTAGTTGAGATGTTCAAGTTGTTGAAGTGTTGTTTCAGCATCTAGGATCATTCTCCAACTAGCCAGTAGAGTGGAGAACAGGCTATAGCAGAAGATCTGCCTGGTGGCTCACAGGAGGGGGAGAAAGAGAGAAGAGAAGAGAGGATCTGACAGATAAATGGGAGAGTGAAGAGAAGATAGCTCAGCTTGGGAAACTGTTGTGGGAATGTGGAAGAAGTAGAGATTTTGCAGGACAGCTTGTGAAACTGTGTTCTGGGAGAGTGGAAGTAAAGCTGAAGCTAAGGAGTCCTGATGAGATAGCCCAGGGAGCATACTAACGAGAGCAAATTGCCTTTAGGCTGTACCACTGCCCTGCAGGCTGAAGTCTAGGTTAGGGGGAAAGACCTAAACCCAACCAAACCACACCTATAGGCCTGACATCTACACACAGCTGCTACCCAGGTGTAACAACCAGCTTGACACCTAGCACCTGCACCTTTCACCATCTTCCTCCTCCTGCGCACACTGCGTACAAATCCACATCCAAGTACTACCCTGGTCCCCTAATTTCCAAGACTTAAACCCAATTGAGCATCTGTTGAACCCCCTTGATCATCATGTTTGCTCTATGGATTGGATCTTCCCCCATGCACCCTCAAGCCGCTGTGGGAAGGAGAAAGCATGGCTACAGATACCTGAGACAACATACTATACCGAGTCACTCCCAGCTCACTCAGCTGCCATTGTGCTGCACCCAGCAGTAACTCTGGATATGAGATGGTGATCATAATAATTTGACTTGACTGTGTAATACAAAATAACTGTGTGTCGGTAAACCTTAGAGCTACATTATACTTGTGGAATTAATGTTTGTGGGTAGTGTTGAGCGATTACGTTGGCTATCGACATCGGTCGATGTTCGATAGTCGGTCATCATCGACAAGATATTTGATGGTCGATGATAGATGTTCGCCGATGACCATTAAAGTCTATGGGAAAGCAACAACACCTTCATTCTTACACCCAAACCTGGCTGGAGAAGCTGGAATTAAAATCCACAACAGTCAAATGGATATTTTGCTACTTTCTTGGGCAACACACTTAGGTTATAAAAGCCACAGAAAAAAAATCACAGACCATTCACTATCCCTGTCGTACCCACAGCGACCCTTAAACCTGCATCACCCACAAATTAAAAAGTGCCAGAAGGCAGTATGATTTGAACCATCATTTTAGTTGAACTGGACATTGACTATCCCTGTCCTGGAATGCAGCATGAGCCCCAAACCTGCATGACCCCAAGATTAAAAAGTGCCGGAAAAAGAAGTCTTTCAACCACCATTTAAGTTTCACTGGACATAGACTATCCCTGCCCCTGAGCCCAGCATGAGCCCCAAACCTGTATGACCCCAGATTAAAAAGTGCCGGAAAAAGGAGTCTTTCAACCACCATTTTAGTTTCACTGGACATTGACTATACCTGTCCGGGGCCACAGCTGACCCCCAAAACCCTGCATGACCCCCAGATTAAAAAGTGCCGGAAAAAGGAGTCTTTCAACCACCTTTTTATTTTTCATGGATATAGACTATCCCTGTGCTGGAACGCAGCATGAGCCCCAAAACCTGCATGACCCCATTAAAAGGTGCCGGAAAAAGGAGTCTTTCAACCACCATTTTAGTTTCACTGGACATTGACTATACTGTCCGGGTACCACAGCATGACCCCTGAACCTGGGTGACCCACAGATCACAAAGTGGCACTATGCTATTTTGTACAGTGACTCTCATTAGTATATTTTTTGGTACTGACATTTGTTTACAGAATTTATTTAGGGAAGTTTTATTTATATTTTTAATTTATTATCATTTTGCTTTTTTTTTCAATCTTGATATAATACAACATACTCCACTCACTGCAGTTTTTAAATTTATTTTTTACACGTGTAGATGTGTTAATTCGTCCGCACACCCCAAAAGTAATAAAAGTGTCCAAATCATACCCAAAAAACTTCTTAGTTTAGAATACAGTTGTCCTCCTGGCTTATGAGACTGATTCAGCCAATCAATTCAATGGTTTAAATTTTCCTCCAAATCCTTCTTCATGATTAGGGACAGACCCCCCTGGAATCAAATCATGCGACCCCATAGTGACTCCAGCCCCATAAAATTTTAAGCCTCAAATTGTGCAATTTTTTTCAGCCCTGGAGCCCTTTTTTAACACTACTTAACCTCACAGAAATCACCTTTTTTCAAAATCTGAGGTGCCTCTATCAAAACAGCTGGCCTACACAAAGTGAAAAAAACACGTATCTGAAATGTATACTGATAATAAAAGGTATTTTTTGGCACCTATCAATTCACCTGTGGTGACTACAAAATTGCTGTATTCAAATTTAACTGCAAAGTAGATCTATCAACAAAGCTTGACTGCCCAAAAGTGAAAAAACACCGGTCTGAAATGTATACGGTTTATTAAAAGGTATTTTTGGCACCTTTCAATTCACCTGTGGTGACTACAAAATTGCTGTATTCACTTTTAACGCAAAGTAGCTCTATCAACAACGCTGTACTGCGCCAAAGGGGAAAAAATACGTATCTAAAATGTATTGGGGAATAATAAAAGGTATTTTTTGGCACCTATCAATTCACCTGTGGTGACTACAAAATTGCTGTATTCAAATTTAACTGCAAAGTAGATCTATCAACAAAGCTGGCCTGCGCCAAAGTGAAAAAAACAGTATCTAAAATGTATTCGGATAAAAAAGGTATTTTTGGCACCTTTAAATTCACCTGTGGTGACTACAAAATTGCTGTATTCACATTTAAGTGCAAGGTGCCTCAATAAACCCAAAGCTGTCTGCGCCAAAGTCAAAAAACACTTATCTGTAATGTATTGGGATAATAAAAGGTATTTTTTGGCACCTATCAATTCACCTGTGGTGACTACAAAATTGCTGTATTCAAATTTAACTGCAAAGTAGATCTATCAACAAAGCTGGCCTGCGCCAAAGTGAAAAAACACGTATCTGAAATGTATTCGGATAATAAAGGTATTTTTTGCACCTTCAATTCACCTGTGGTGACTAAAAAAATTGCTGTATTCACATTTAAGTGAAAGGGTGCCTCAATGAACAAACCCTGTACTGCGCCAAAGTGAAAAAAACAGTATCTGAAATGTATTCGGATAATAAAAGGTATTTTTTGGCACCTATCAATTCACCTGGGGTGACTACAAAATTGCTGTATTCAAATTTAACTGCAAAGTAGATCTATCAACAAATCTGGCCTGCGCCAAATTGAAAAACACGTATCTGTAATGTATTCGGATGATAAAAGGTATTTTTGGCACCTTTCAATTCACCTTTTGGGACTACAAAATTGCTGTATTCACATTTAATGCAAGGGGGCCTCAATGAACAAAGCTGTACTGGCGCCAAGTGAAAAAACACGTATCTGAAATGTATTTCGGATAATAAAAGGAAATTTTTGGCACCTATCAACCTGTGCTGACTACAAAATTGCTGGTTTCTAATTTAAACTGCAAGGTGGCTATATCAACAAAGCTGGAATTGGAAAATTTTAAAAAATAACACCTATCTGAAATGTATACTGATCATAAAAGGGAGTTTTGCACCTAACAAAAAGACCTGCAGTTAATAGACAAAATGTGTATCCTAATATAAGTTCAGGCTGCCCAATATCCAGGAAATATTTCAATAGAAAACTGTTAATAATAAAGCTATTGCAGTGCAATGTCTACACTAAGTCTTGGTGAACTATATCCAGTATTCTTTATAGAGCTTGTCTGTGTTCAACCGCGGGGGCCCCTCCACCCACTCCCCCCCGTGACTTTACAGCGGTAGATGCTCCTTTAAAATGCTCTACCTAACTACATAAAATCTTCCAATCTCTGATCTAACTAAGTTGTAAGGATCACAGCTAACAGTAGAGCTTTCTCTGTGAAGAAAAAGAATAATTTCGCTGAGCTGTTTGGACACAGGCAGAGCGCAAGTCCTACTGCTATGAGACGCTGAGAGACACTGATCATGAACAGGAAGGGCTGTTCTATGTAAAACGAGGTCATGTGATTTTTCCAGCCAATTGCAACCATGCAGATCCCAGTCATGACGTCGCACACACATCTCACCCTGCTCTATTCTGTAAACTGATTTGCTGGCCGCCAAAATGACAGGAAGCGCTGAAAATGGCGTGATATTAATAGATGATGCACAGATTTTAACCTAAATTATCGCATGATCTATAAATTTCGATCAACATAAAAACTGTGCCGATTTCAACTTTGTCGATAATAATTGCTCAACACTATTTGTGGGTACTAAATTTAAAGGAGCCCCAAGGACTATCATATTCATGGCCTATGCAGCAAGCACAGCATCCTCTTTTGTAACCTAGCTCAGCACTGTGCAGTTCACTGTGCTGTGCTTGGTATTGCTGTTTACAGCAGTTTAGTCCCATTCTAGTGAATGGAATTAAAATAGTTAGGCCCCCAGTATTAGAGTCCTAGAAAACCCCTTAAAAAAGTATATAGAATGTACATTGATTTCACCATCTATCTGCCATAGTGATGTACAATGACTCTTCATGTCACTCCTGAGCTTAGTATAACTATAACTATTAATAATATTTTAATGCCTAATTGTTTTTATACGTGTTCTTTAAATATAAAGAATTTACAAAAAACCACACCCTGTGCATTCATTTCTAAAAGCAGCAAATGTAAATAGATAGTCTAAATACTCTAGCTAGCGCAAAGTCGACAATAAAAAGAACTTAATTTTATCATACAAGCAAAGTCTTTAATGCATGAGTATAATTGTTTCTAAATGTTCAAGTGTATAAGGATCGAAGGCAGTTAACAAAATTGAGCGAAGCAGCCTGGGCATAAGACTTAATTAGGAACAAGTTTCAATATATTCTATACATGCCGTTAGCAAGACAAGGTGTACTATTACAGATTTGGTAGAACAGAATTCAATATGACAGTAGATCTTTCTTCTATTGTACTGTCTGGATCCTATCATAGCACTGGGGTATTTAGGAATAAAACTAAGTAGCAGAAAAGTACTATATAATCTGGAGGCAATACAGTCTATGTATATAAATACTGTATGACTTTTAAGGGAGGCTTATGTATTAGTTTCAGTTTTTTTACAGGTATGGAAAATAAAAACACTTAAAATGCATGAACATTGTATTTTATGGTTTGTATCATAATGTAATAGTTTAGATTTTATTAACACACCATTTTAAGCAAACATGGCACATTAAAAATACAGATTAAACTGCAAACTGTGTCATAGAGTAGAGGAATCTGAACAGACTATTAGGGCGCATTATCACTGCACAGGACTAATAGTACTTGTCCTGTTTTGCGCCCGTCCCCACGGCCGTAGGGGGGGGTGGTGCTTTTCTCCGCGTTGCGTGGAAAAAAGCCCTCCCCCATCACATTGAGATGCACAGATTCCGTCCGGAAACCGGACGGAAGATTGTGCTTGCTCAATGTTTTGCGGCCAGACCACGGGCGGAGAAACCGCCTGACGGAAAACCCGTGCAGTGGGGACTGCTGCACGGGTTTTCCATAGAGCACCATTGTGCTCATTTTTGGCCGGTTTTTCAGGCGGTCTGAAAAACCTCAAACCGACTGAAAAACTGGCCGAACACCTGTGCTGTGGGGACATGCCCTTACTGTTTATAATTCAGCTAGAAACATTTCAGTATCATCTTTTAATTTAAAAACCCTGCTCATTCCAGGTGGGCAGTTTTATTCAGTGATTGCCAGCCTTCCCTGTGTTAATACAGAAATGACTGTCCATTACTGAATACCCCCTTGAAGGTCAAATAAGAGTCAAGCAAGCTACTTGTACCACTCAGTTTACAGTGGCTACACCCCTACACCTGCATATCCAAATGATATATTCACATAATATGCCATATCGGAGATGGAAGTATCCCTTTAACCTCTTTCCGACGCAGCCAGTTTTGGTCTTCCTGACAGAATCCCATTTTTAAAATCTGATGTGTCACTTTATGTGAGAATAACTTTTTAACGCTTTTACCTATCCATGTGATTCAGAGATTGTTTTCTCATGACATATTGTGCTTTAAGTTAGTAAGAAATTTTGATCCATACAATACTATATTTGTGAAGAATTTAAAAATATTGTGAAATTTTGGAAAAAAAATCCATTTTCAAAATTTTCTCGATCTAAGACAGACAGACCACACAAAATAGTTTATACATAGCATCTACCATATGTCTTCTGTATGTTGGTATATTTTTTTAACTTATTTAACATTTTTTAAGAAGTTAGGAGTAGTGTTGAGCGATTATTATCGACAAAGTTGAAATCGGCACAGTTTTTATGTTGATCGAAATTTTTTAGATCATGCGATAATTTAGGTTAAAATCTGGGATCATCTATTTAAGATCGCGCCTTTTTTGCGTTTCCCTGTCTTTTTGCGGCCAGCAAATCAGTTCAGAATAAACATGTGAATGGTGGCACACATACGGGATGTGATGGTTGCGATTGGTGGAAAAAATCAATACCTCGTTTTACATAAACACCCTTTCCCTGTTTGTCAGGTCTCTCAGCCTCGCAGTGGACGGCGCTCTGCCTGTGTCCAACCAGCCAGCGAAATTATTCTATTCTTCCAGAAAAGCTCACTGTTACTGTACCCTTACAACTTAGTTAATTAAGATTGGAAGATTTTTAGTAGTTGGGGAAGAATTTTATGGAGCACTCCCGCTGAAAAAGTCACGGGGGGAGCGGAGGGGGGGCCCCCCGGGGCAAAACACGACAAGCTTTTAAAAAAGAAATGGATAAAGTTCCCCCAAGACGTGTCTTTTCACTGAATATCTTTATTATTAACAGTTTTCTTTAAATTTTCCTGGATATTGGGCGCCTGAACTTAAATTTTTGGGTATAATCTTTTCTAGTAAATGCAGGTCTCTTTGTTAGGTGCAAAAATCCATTTAAAATTTTATATACTTTCAAATAGGGTTCATTTTCAATTTTGCCCATTCCACCGTTGTTGATATACCAAAAGCAGTTAATTAGAACCAGCAATTTTGTAGTCGCAAGGTTGATAGGCCAAAAAAAACCCTTTTATTATCCAATAAATTTTAGAACGTTTTTTTTATTTGGCGCCTACAGCTTTTTTTTGTTGAGGCACCTTGCATTAAATGTGAATACTGCAAAATTTTTAGTCACCACAGGGGAATTGATAGGGGGCCAAAAAAATACTTTTTTTATCCGAATACATTACGATACGTTTTTTGACTTTGGCGCACAAAAACTTTGTTATAGGCACCTTGCACTTAAATGGAAAACAGCAATTTTGTAGTCACCCCGGGAATTGAAAGGTGCCAAAAAAACCTTTTATTTCCAAACGTTACAAAATATGTGTTTTTTCACTTTTGCCCAGCCAGATTTTTTGAAGAGCCACCTTTCAGTTTAAATTTGAATCCAGCAATTGGTAGTTACCAAGGTGAATTGATAGGGGGCCAAAAATACCTTTTATTTCCGAATACATTACAGATACGTTTTTTTTTTCACTTTTTCCCAGTCAGATTGTTTATAGAGCACTTGCAGTTAAATTGAACCAGCAATTGTGTAGTTACAACAGGTGAATTTATAGGTGCCAAAAAAAACCTTTTATTATCCGGGTACATTACAGAACATGTTTTTTCACTTTGGCGCAGGCCACTTTGTTGATAATCTCTTTGCAGTTAAATTTGAATCCCGCAATTTTTTTTTTGTTTTAGGGGATTTTAGAAAGCGTGATTTGCCATTTTTAATAAGAGACTTTTTCCAAAACTCTTCCATCCCTTTTCAAATTTTTATATTTTCTGAACTGGAGGAAATTCAGGGGGGTAAGCGAGCAAAAAAGGGGAGAGGACTGCAGGGAGAGGTATGAGAGAAGGGGCCCTTCCCTGCTGGTGACAACAGGGATGCCACGGACGTCGTTGCAGGACCCTCAGGGCCCGTCATGCTGGGGCAGGGCCCTGTGACTTTCGTAGAATAGCGTACAACTGTTCTTCAGTGGTTAATGCAACCTGCAGCTATTTTAACATAGCTAGCAACCTGTTTTGAGAAAACCCATTTTTTAAAATTTAAAAAAAAAGAGAAAAAAAGGGACAGGGTGGGATTCCATCCATTTTTAAAAATTTTTTTTTCTAGAATTAAAACTACTAAAAAACTTGCATGACAAAAAGCGGTAAAAAAAACCCCGAATTGTACAAGGGAGGACAGAAAAAATTGACCAGATGTAGGTTTTTTCAGAGGACATGCAGTATGGGGGCATGGACAGAGAAAAAAGTACGAGACAATTCCCCCAGCACGTTGAGTAAAATGAGAAAAAGAAAAGCCAAGGGAAAAAAGGGGCCCGGGTGGAACGGAGCGTTAACCACCAGAATTTCCCAAATGAAGCTCAATTTGGCCGCACTCATACGGAGGGGGGGAACCCACCCAGGGCAGGGGCAGTTATGTCCAGTGAAAATAAAAAGGGGGTGAAAGACTCCCTTTTTTCCGGGAAAATTTTTTTATGGGGTTTGCAGGTTTTGGGGGAAAGCTGTGGCCCAGGCAGGTATAGTCAATGTCCATGAAACTAAAATGGGGTTTAAAGATCCTTTTTCCGGGACTTTTTAAACTGGGGTCTGCAGGTTTGGGGTCATGCTGTGGCCCAGGACAGGTAAGCAATGTCCGTGAAAATAAAATGGTGGTTGAAAGATCCTTTTTCTGGACTTTTTAATTGGGGTCATGCAGTTTGGGGTCATGCTGTGGCCCAGGAAAGGTATAGTCAATGTCCATGAAACTAAAATGGTTTGAAAGACTCCTTTTTTCCCGGGACTTTTTTAATCGGGGTTTATGCAGGTTTGGGGGTATTGCTGTGGCCCCGGTAGGCTAGCAATGTCCAGTGAAACTAAAATGGTGGTGAAAACTCCTTTTTCCGGCCCTTTTTTTTCTGGGGCGTTCAAGGGTTTGGGGCTCTGCTGTGGCCCCGGTCAGGAAGTCAATGTCCGGAAAAATAAAATGGGGTTGAAAACCCTTTTCCGGACTTTTTAATCTGGGGTCATGCAGGTTTGGGGCCATGGTGGCCCAGGACAGGGATGGGGCCTATTTCCAGTGAAACTAAAAGGTGGTTTTAAAGACTCCTTTTTCCGGCACTTTTTTAAAAAGGGGGTCATGCAGGTTTGGGGTCATGCTGGTTCCGGAAGGGGGTATTAATGTCCGTTCAAGGGAAAATGATGGTTCAAATCTACTGCCTTCTGGCACTTTTTAATTTGTGTGTCATACAGGTTTAAGGCTCATGCTGTGGTGCAAGACAGGGATAGTGAATTGTGTGTGATTTTTTTTCTGTGTCTTTTATAATCTAAGTGTGTTGCCTAAGATGTAGCACGTATCCATTTGACTGTTGTGGATGTTAATTCCAGCTTCTCCAGCCCTGTTTGTGTGTAAGAATGAAGGTGTTGTTGCTCTCCCATAGACTTTAATGGTCATCGATCATAATCTACCATCGACTATCTTGACGATGATGGTCGATTATCGACCATCGACCTATGTCGATGGCCAACGAAATCGCTCAACACAAGTTAGGAGGCTTACAAATATGCATTTTTTTAAATTTTCAAGAAAATTACAAACACAGATTTTTTAGGGACCACTTCAGTTCACATGTAGAATTGAGGGGCCTGTATGTTAAACACCCAATAAATCAACCCAGTTAAGAAACTACACCCTTCATTTATTTAAAAAAGCACTTATAAAGTCTGTTTACCCTTTAGGTGTTTCATAGAAATTAAAGACAAGTGGTGTTAACATTTAAAAAATGTAATGTTTTTTTCTGATTTTCAATTTTAATCTGTTATTTCATGGAAATGTTAATAGAAAAACATAACTCAATATAAGTTTTTCTAAATTTGCTGTTTTTAAAAATATAACATATGTGGCCCTCGTATGTTTTTTGACTCAACCCCCCCCCCCAACCCGGGGGGGGGTAAATTTTTAAAGGAGGGGGCCTAAATTGGGGTTTTGGACTATCATTTTATTATGACATTTTATAGGCACCATATCGGGTTTGCTGCCGAATAAAGGTGCTTAATGCTAAAAAAAACACTCCTAAAAAGTCCCAATTATAGAAAACTAACCCCCTTCCCCGGAAAATTTAACAAAGGATGTATTAAATTTTAAAATTTACCCACTTTTGTTTCACAAAAAATTTTAGAAAACAGGGCCATTTAAAAAGAAAAAAATTTTTTTTTTTTAAAAAAAAATTCCACTTTAGCCCCCAAAGGGAATTTTAGAAGAAAAAGGCCCCCCTTTAAAACCCTGTTGCTCAAGTTTTTCCGAGTGTGTCAATTCATCCTGGGGTATAGTGTACATTTTGACCCCACAGACTTTACAAAAGGGAAAAAATTTAAAAACAAAGGGTTTTAAAAAGGGAAAAATTACAGGGTTTTTTTTCCCCAAAAAAAACCGTTATTTGAAATGTGTCAATTTTTTTTAGAAAAGGATTTAGGAAAAAACACCCCCAAAATCTGTTTGGGCCCAAAATTTTTTACAGTTTCTCCCAAAATGGGTCATAAAGAAAATTTAAAGGGCACATAGTGGTCTCAGAAGGAAGGGAGCTATTTTTGGGTTTGGGGGAAAGGGAAAATAAGCTGTATTGGTTGGAGGGTCTTTATTTTTTGCATTTTTAGAGCCACTACTTTCCAGAACAGAGAAAAAAAAAAAAAAAGTGGAACCCCATTTTGGAAAATACACCCCCTTTTGTGAATTTTATAAAAAGCGTATATTGGGGCATTTTTTAATCCACCCAAATTTTTCAAAATAAACCCCTTCTTTTAAACAGGTTTTGAAAATGAAAAAAAATTTCAAAAATTTTTCCCCAAAAAAAACTGTTTTTCACAAAAATGGGGAAAAAAAGCACCCCAAAAATCTGTTGCCCAATTTCGTTTGAGTTTGGCAATACCCCCCATATTTATGTAAGGGGCACGTTTATGCTCTTAGAAAAGGGGAAAGGGGGCACTTTTGGTTTGGGAGTGGGAAAAAACAGCTGGATTGGTTAGAGGCTCTCATGTTGTTTAGTAGAGCCCCCCCAAAATTCCCGGAATAGAGAAAAAAAACAAAATGACCCATTTTGGCCAACTACAAACCCCTTTAACTAATTCATTCCGGGGTATAGTTTTCCTGGTTTTACCCCCAGGTTTTTTTTTTTTTAAGATAAAGCTTTTTGGGTATAAAGGTGAAAATCACAATTATTTCCCGGGATTTTAAAGCCATAAAGGGAAAATATAAAGGGCCTTTTGCGGGGGCATTCCCTTTTTTTGCCCGAAAAAACATAGCTTTTCCTACAAGTGAAAATTCCGTGATTAGGATGGCCCCCAATTTTTAAAATTCGGGGTTCCCCACTTCGCCCCCAATTTTTTCCGACAAAATTCGT